>CAUVYP010000910.1:17500-49484 GCA_963556195.1 Sepiola atlantica
GATATCTTTAGAACCGTACAACACCTGGGATCATAATATCTCAAAATTACAACAAAAGAACATGTTGCTGGGGGGTCAACGGGGCCAGTCTTCGGCAGCCGGTCTGGTTTTTTTAAACTTTTCTAATGTTATTCAGTAGTAATTTGGAAATCAGCCAATGTAATTATGTAATAATAATTTTGTTTTCAACCAACATATTCTTGTGCACGTGACGTCACAGTAATAGGTATATGACGTCATCGTTATAGGTTTTGAATTTTTTTTTCTCTTCAAAATTTATTTTACTTAAACATATTTTTATGCATAACATATAAAAGTGTATTCTGATGTAAAATTCACATAGTAAGATGATGAGAGTATTCCCGAATCTATAAACCCACGTCTTAGGGGTCCATGCGGCATATTTCATCGGGGGGGGGGGGGGGGGGAGGGGGGAGGGGCTTTTCAGTTATTTTTCATTATATATATATTTTAGAAATATGCAAAGTCACGCTTTTAACAGGAAATGCCGTCAGAGGAAAAGAGTGTAGGGAAGAAAATCCCTCACACTACAACCCTGCTTTCCCCCTGACTCCCACCCTTTCTACCTTCCCTTCCTCCCTACGCCCATTCTGTTGTTATGATACCACCCTCCTAGGCATTACCTCCTCCTTTTTGAGAGTTGTGGAGATAGTGCGGCGGTGTGACTGCTTCAGGTCAAATTAGGGTGAGGCGGAGTGTCGGCATTCGCCGGTGGAGCGCCTCAGGCCAAATTTGGAGATGGGGGATTGTCGGCATAATGCAAAGTCACGATTTTAACAGGAAATGACGTCAGAGGAAATCCCTAACGGCACTTTTTTGAACATTTTTTGAGTTTATAGTGAAGCAAGGGTTGCTTAATCCTAACGAAACATAAGTTTATATTGAAGCAAGTGTTGCTTAATCCCTAACGGCGCTTTTTTGAACATGAGTCCATAGTGAAGCAAGGGTTGCTTATTCCATAACGGTATTTTTTGAATATGAGTTTATAGTGAAGCAAGTGTTGCTTAATCCTAACCGCATTTCTTCTTTTGACATGATACCATCCTCCCAGGTGTTACCTCCTTCTTTTTGAGAGGTGTGAAGTTAGTGTAGTATCATTAAAATTAAAGTAATAAATAATTATGCTCCACCATTGTTTTCACTAATATTTGTATAAATATTAAATAACGTCTAAATAAGTAAAGTAAGAAGAGAAAAATTATGCTCCGCCATTGTTTTCACTTATATTTGTATACATATTAAATAACGTCTCAATAAGAATAGTAAGAGAAATAATTATGCTCCGCCATTGTTTTCACTAATATCTGTATACATATTAAATAACGTCTCAATAAGTAAAGTAAGAAGAGAAATAATTAGGCTCCACCACTGTTTTCACTAATATTTGTATACATATTAAATAACGTCTCAATAAGAAAAATAAAAAGAAAAATAATTATGCTCCGCCATTGTTTTCACTTATATTTGTATACATGTTAAATAACGTCTCAATAAGTAAAGTAAGAAGAGAAATAATTATGCTCCGCCATTGTTTTCACTAATATTTGTATACATGTTAAATAACGTCGACAAAAGTAAAGTAAAAAGAGAAATAATTATGTTCCACCATTGTTTTCACTAATATTTGTATACATATCAAATAAGGTCTCAATCAGTGAAGAAAGAAGAGAAATAATTATGCTCCGCCATTGTTTTGACTAATATTTGTATACATGTCAAATAATGTCTCAATAAGTAAAGTAAGAGAAATAATTATGCTCCCCCACTGTTTTCACTTATATTTGTATGAAGATTTTAGGGGTCAAGCCGAACTTTTTAGGGGTCAGGCCAATTTTTTTTGTTTTTTTTTGTTTTGAAGTCAAAATATTTCTCAGGGTTGGAGGAGAGTGAAAAATTAGGGGGCTGGAGAGATTTAGGGGTCGGGGAAAATTTTAGGGGTCAGGACGAACTTTTTAGGGGTCATGCCAAATTGTTTTCTTTCTTTTTTTTTTTTTTTGTTTTGAAGTCAAAATATTTCTCATGGTTGGGGGAGAGTGAAAAATTAAAGGGCTGGAGAGATTTAGGGGTCGGGGAAAATTTTAGGGGTCAGGACGAACTTTTTAGGGGTCAGGCCAAATTTTTTTGTTTTTTTTTGTTTTGAAGTCAAAATATTTCTCAGGGTTGGAGGAGAGTGAAAAATTAGGGGGCTGGAGAGATTTAGGGGTTGGGAAAATTTTAGGGGTCAGGACGAACTTTGTAGGGGTCAGGCCAAATTTTTTTTTTTTGTTTTTTTGTTTTTTTGTTTTGAAGTCAAAATATTTCTCAGGGTTGGGGGAGAGTGAAAAATTAGGGGGCTGGAGAGATTTAGGGGTCGGGGAAAATTTTAGGGGTCAAGACGAACTTTTTAGGGGTCAGGCCAAATTATTTTGTTTTTTTTTGTTTTGAAGTATAAATATTTCTCAGGGTTGGAGGACAGTGAAAAATTAGGGGGCTGGAGAGATTTAGGGGTCGGGGAAAATTTTAGGGGTCAGGACGAACTTTTTAGGGGTCATGCCAAATTTTTTTGTTTTTTTTTGTTTTGAAGTCAAAATATTTCTCAGGGTTGGAGGAGAGTGAAAAATTAGGGGGCTGGAGAGATTTAGAGATCGGGGAAAATTTTAGGGGTCAGGACGAACTTTTTAGGGGTCAGGCCAAATTTTTTTGTTTTTTTTTGTTTTGAAGTCAAAATATTTCTCAGGGTTGGAGGAGAGTGAAAAATTATGGGCCTGGAGAGATTTAGGGGTCGGGGAAAATTTTAGGGGTCAGGACGAACTTTTTAGGGGTCAGGCTAAATTTTTTTTTTTTTTTTTTTTTTTTTTTTTTGTTTTGAAGTCAAAATATTTCTCAAGGTTGGGGGAGAGTGAAAAATTAGGGGGCTGGAGAGATTTAGGGGTCGGGGAAAATTTTAGGGGTCAGGACGAACTTTTTAGGGGTCAGGCCAAATTTTTTTGTTTTTTTTGGTTTTGAAGTCAAAATATTTCTCAGGGTTGGAGGAGAGTGAAAAATTAGGGGGCTGGAGAGATTTAGGGGTCGGGGAAAATTTTAGGGGTCAGGACGAACTTTTTAGGGGTCATGCCAAATTGTTTTCTTTCTTTTTTTTTTTTTTTGTTTTGAAGTCAAAATATTTCTCATGGTTGGGGGAGAGTGAAAAATTAAAGGGCTGGAGAGATTTAGGGGTCGGGGAAAATTTTAGGGGTCAGGACGAACTTTTTAGGGGTCAGGCCAAATTTTTTTGTTTTTTTTTGTTTTGAAGTCAAAATATTTCTCAGGGTTGGAGGAGAGTGAAAAATTAGGGGGCTGGAGAGATTTAGGGGTTGGGAAAATTTTAGGGGTCAGGACGAACTTTGTAGGG
This sequence comes from Sepiola atlantica, assembly GCA_963556195.1. Classification (NCBI taxonomy): domain Eukaryota; kingdom Metazoa; phylum Mollusca; class Cephalopoda; order Sepiida; family Sepiolidae; genus Sepiola; species Sepiola atlantica. Next base: position 20,892 of record CAUVYP010000910.1, read on the forward strand.
GTCAGGCCAAATTTTTTTTTTTTGTTTTTTTGTTTTTTTGTTTTGAAGTCAAAATATTTCTCAGGGTTGGGGGAGAGTGAAAAATTAGGGGGCTGGAGAGATTTAGGGGTCGGGGAAAATTTTAGGGGTCAAGACGAACTTTTTAGGGGTCAGGCCAAATTATTTTGTTTTTTTTTGTTTTGAAGTATAAATATTTCTCAGGGTTGGAGGACAGTGAAAAATTAGGGGGCTGGAGAGATTTAGGGGTCGGGGAAAATTTTAGGGGTCAGGACGAACTTTTTAGGGGTCATGCCAAATTTTTTTGTTTTTTTTTGTTTTGAAGTCAAAATATTTCTCAGGGTTGGAGGAGAGTGAAAAATTAGGGGGCTGGAGAGATTTAGAGATCGGGGAAAATTTTAGGGGTCAGGACGAACTTTTTAGGGGTCAGGCCAAATTTTTTTGTTTTTTTTTGTTTTGAAGTCAAAATATTTCTCAGGGTTGGAGGAGAGTGAAAAATTATGGGCCTGGAGAGATTTAGGGGTCGGGGAAAATTTTAGGGGTCAGGACGAACTTTTTAGGGGTCAGGCTAAATTTTTTTTTTTTTTTTTTTTTTTTTTTTTTGTTTTGAAGTCAAAATATTTCTCAAGGTTGGGGGAGAGTGAAAAATTAGGGGGCTGGAGAGATTTAGGGGTCGGGGAAAATTTTAGGGGTCAGGACGAACTTTTTAGGGGTCAGGCCAAATTTTTTTGTTTTTTTTGGTTTTGAAGTCAAAATATTTCTCAGGGTTGGAGGAGAGTGAAAAATTAGGGGGCTGGAGAGATTTAGGGGTCGGGGAAAATTTTAGGGGTCAGGACGAACTTTTTAGGGGTCAGGCCAAATTTTTTTCTTTTTTTTTTGTTTTTTTTGTTTTGAAGTCAAAATATTTCTCAGGGTTGGGGGAGAGTGAAAAATTAGGAGGCTGGAGAGATTTAGGGGTCGGGGAAAATTTTAGGGGTCAGGACGAACTTTTTAGGGGTCGGGCCAAATTTTTTTGTTTTTTTTTGTTTTGAAGTCAAAATATTTCTCATGGTTGGGGGAGAGTGAAAAATTAGGGGGCTGGAGAGATTTAGGGGTCGGGGAAAATTTTAGGGGTCAGGACGAACTTTTTAGGGGTCAGGCCAAATTTTTTTTTTTTTTTTGTTTTGAAGTCAAAATATTTCTCAGGGTTGGAGGAGAGTGAAAAACTAGGGGGCTGGAGAGATTTAGGGGTCGGGGAAAATTTTAGGGGTCAGGACGAACTTTTTAGGGGTCAGGCCAAATTTTTTTGTTTTTTTTTGTTTTTAAGTCAAAATATATCTCATGGTTGGAGGAGAGTGAAAAATTAGGGGGCTGGAGAGATTCAGGGGTCGGGGAAAATTTTAGGGGTCAGGACGAACTTTTTAGGGGTCAGGCCAAATATTTTTCTTTTTTTGTTGTTTTTTTTTTGTTTTGAAGTCAAAATATTTCTCAGGGTTGGGGGAGAGTGAAAAATTAGCGGTCTGGAGAGATTTAGGGGTCGGGGAAAATTTTAGGGGTCAGGACGAACTTTTTAGGGGTCAGGCCAAATTTTTTTGTTTTTTTTGTTTTGAAGTCAAAATATTTTTCATGGTTGGAGGAGAGTGAAAAATTATGGGCCTGGAGAGATTTAGGGGTCGGGGAAAATTTTAGGGGTCAGGCCGAACTTTTTAGGGGTCAGGCCAAATTTTTTTTTTTTTATTTTATTTGAAGTCAAAATATATCTCATGGTTGGGGGAGAGTGAAAATTAGGGGGCTGGAGAGATTTAGGGGTCGGGGAAAATTTTAGGGGTCAGGACGAACTTTTTAGGGGTCAGGCCAAATTTTTTTCTTTTTTTTTGTTTTTTTTTGTTTTGAAGTCAAAATATTTCTCATGGTTGGAAGAGAGTGAAAAATTAGGGGGCTGGAGAGATTTAGGGGTCGGGGAAAATTTTAGGGGTCAGGACGAACTTTTTAGGGGTCAGGCCAAATTTTTTGTTTTTTTTTGTTTTGAAGCTAAAATATATCTAATGGTTGTAAGAGAGTGAAAAATTAGGGGGCTGGAGAGATTTAGGGGTCGGGGAAAATTTTAGGGGTCAGGCGGAACTTTTATGGGGTCAGGCCAAATTTTTTTGTTTTTTTTGGTTTTGAACTCAAAATATTTCTCAGGGATGGGGGAGAGTGAACAATTAGGGGGCTGGAGAGATAGGGGTCGGGGAAAATTTTAGTGGTCAGGACGAACTTTTTAGGGGTCAGGCCAAATTTTTTTGTTTTTTTTTTGTTTTGAAGTCAAAATATTTCTCATGGTTGGGGGAGAGTGAAAAATTAGGGGGCTGGAGAGATTCAGGGGTCGAAGAAAATTTTAGGGGTCAGGACGAACTTTTTAGGGTTCAGGCCAAATCTTTTTCTTTTTTTTTGGTTTTGAACTCAAAATATTTCTCATGGTTGGGGGAGAGTGAACAATTAGGGGGCTGGAGAGATTTAGGGGTCGGGGAAAATTTTAGGGGTCAGGCGGAACTTTTTAGGGGTCAGGCCAAATTTTTTTGTTTATTTTTGTTTTGAAGTCAAAATATTTCTCATGGTTGGGGGAGAGTGAAAAATTAGGGGGCTGGAGACATTTAGGGTCGGGAAAATTTTAGGGGTCAGGCGGAACTTTTTAGGGGTCAGGCCAAATTTTTTTGTTTTTTTTTGTTTTGAAGTCAAAAAATTTCTCATGTTTGGGGGAGAGTGAAAAATTAGAGGCTGGAGAGATTTAGGGGACGGGGAAAATTTTAGGGGTCAGGCCAAATTTTTTAGTGGTTGCCCAAATTTAGGGGCGGCGATATGTACGTATTTAGCTTCCACACCGGGGCGGCGATAGGTACTTATTTAGCATTCAGCGGTGGTGATAGGTACTTATATAGCATGTGCACATGGGCGGTAATAAGTACGTATATAGTATGCACACCGGGGCAGTGATAGGTATGTATTTAGCATACGCACTGAGGCAGCGATCGGTTCATGTATAGCACGCGCACCGGGGCGGCGATAGGTACGTATATAGCACGCGCACAGGGGCGGCGAAAGGTACATATTTAAAATTCACACCGGGCGGCGAAAGGTACATATTTAAAATTCACACCGAAGCGGCGATAGGTACGTATTTAGCATTCACACCGGGGCGGCGATAGGTATGTATTTAGCATTCACACCGGGGCAGCGATAGGTATGTATTTAGCATTCACACCGGGGCAGCGATATGTACGTATTTAGCTTCCGCACCGGGGCGGCGATAGGTACGTATTTAGAATTCACACCGGGGCGGCAATAGGTACGTATTTTGAATTCACACCGGGGCGGCGATAGGTATGTATTTAGCATTCGCTCTGGGGCGGCAGATATGTACGTATTTAGCTTATACACCAGGGCGGCGATAGGTACGTATTCAGAATTCAGGGGTGGCGATAGCTACGTATATAGCATGTACACATGGGCAGCAATAAGTACGTACATAGCATGCGCTCTGCGGCGGCGATCAGTACATATATTGCATGCGCACCGGGGCGGCGAAAGGTATGTATTTCGCATTCGCACCGTAGTGGTGATAGGTACGTATTTAGCATTCGCACTGGGGCGGCTATAGGTACGTATTTAGCATTCGCACCAGGGCGGCTATAGGTACGTATTTAGCATTCGCACTGGGCCGGCGATAGGTACGTATTTAGCATTCACACCAAAGCGGCAATATGTACATATTAATTATTCGCACTAGGGCAGCGATAGGTACTTATGTAGCATGCACACCGGGGCGCAATTGGTATGTCTTTAGTATTCGCACTAGGGCAGCGATAGGTACTTATGTAGCATGCCCACCGGGGCGCAATAGGTATGTATTTAGCATTCACACCGGGGCAACGATAGGTACTATTTAGCATTCGCAACGGGGCGACGATAGGTACTTACATAGTATCTGCACCGGGGCGGCGATAGGTACGTATATAGTATGTGCACTGGGGCGGCGATAGGTACGTATATAGTATGCGCACCGGGGTGATGATAGATACGTATATAGTATGAACACCGGGGTGGAGATAAGTACCTATATAGAAGGCGCAGATAGAAGTGTTACTTTTTATAGAAATATGTCATACTATTACCCTGGGCAATAGGAGAAATGGTGGGGAAGAAACAGCTTTTGCAAAAGGCAAAATTAGAAAGTAGCGGCGAAATGGGGCGACCAGGAAAGAGAAAGGTAGCAGATAATGAGACGGCTATAGAGAGAGGGTTCGGACATAGAAGTTTTAATATAAAGATGTTACACACACGATCTTTCTTCAAATATATGTTTTTACGACCCCGAGCAACGCCGGGTAGCCCCGCTAGTCTATTATATAAATCCCACCTGTCTGTATGTATGTATGTATGTATGTAAAGCTTCTCCTCCGAAAGTACCCAACACACGGTCACACGGGTGACATCATTCCGACCGGCCAGCCCAGGCGCGTCTAATATCTCGGAACCGGAAAAAAAAATTGACTCTTCCGGGGTCGACTGAGCACTTTCCTCCAATGGGGGGTGGCTTTTAACTCCATTTTTCAACGTTATTTATACTAATTTGAGAAGAAAAATAATGCAAAGTCACGATAAACTAGATATGACGTCAGAGTAAGGGAGTGGCGGGTAGAAATTCACTCACACTACAACCATTTTTTTTCTTTCTTTCTTCTTCCCCTCTCACTCCCACACTTTCTTTCTTAATTATTAATAGACGCTAATATTCCTTCCCCCCTCCCTTCCTCACTATGGCCGTTCTGTTATCCTGATATAATACTTCCAGGCATTACCTCCTCCTTTCAGGCCAAATAGGGGGGGGGGATGTCGGCATTCACCGATGTGAGTGCCACAGGCCAAATCTGGAGAGAGGGAGTGTCGGCATTCGGCGGTGGGGCGCCTCAGGCGAAATCTGAGGAGGGGGAATGTCGGCATTCGCTGGTATGAGCGCCTCAGGCCAAATTTGGGGGAGGGGGAGTGTCGGCATTCGGGCGCCTCAGTCCAAATTTGGGGGAGGGGGAGTGTCGGCATTCGCCGTTATGAGCGCCTCAGGCCAAATTTGGGGAGGGGGAGTGTCGACATTCGTCGGTGTGAGCGCCTCAGGCGAAATTTGGGGGCGGGGGAGTGTCGGCATTCGGCGGTATGAGCGCTTAAGGCGAAATTCGGTGGTGGGGCGCCTCAGGCCAAATCTGGGGAGGGGGAATGTCAGCAGTCGGGCCCCTCAGGCCGAATTTAGGGAGGGGCAATGTCGGAATTCGCAGGTATGAGCGCCTCAGGCGAAATCTGGGGAGGGGGAATGTGGGCATTCGCCGGTATGAGCGCCTCAGGGGAAATCTGGGGAGGGGGAATGTCGGCATTCGTCGGTATGAGCGCCTCAGGCCAAATCTGGGGATGGGGGAATGTCGGCATTCGCGGCTCAGGCGAAATTTTGGGGAGTTTGAGTATTAGTCGGCGTGAGAGAGATCCCTACCGTGGGCGCGATCAGCCGTACTTTAGGGGAGAGGAAGTGCACCAAAGGAAAAGGGATTAAAAATAAAATGATAATCTGATTTTTGATTCGAGAGTGTAAGATCGACACCTATCGGATAGGACTAGATAATACACTTGATCTCAAGGCAAAAATGCCGAGAACAGATACTACACTTTGATCTTAGCCAAAAGGCCGACAAAGCTTAAAAAATTTTATGCGATTTACTGGATTATTTATAACAAATCTACTGCAGTACAGCAGCCTATCCACTATACACTGTTCAAATTACTTTAATAAATTAACAAGTAATAATAACTATGATTTTCTTTCAACAAACATTGTACAATACTATTTAACAAATTATTACATGAGTTTTAAATATCAACAAAATTTTTTAGACTCCTCTAGGCCGTTTTTCTCTAATTCAACATAGCTTTTATACGCCATTTTTTTAACATATTCGAAATAATCTAATGTATTTCACCTCTCGGGCGCTGGCTTTTCAACCCCCACTTTCCGACCCGAGCTTGGGTCACATCTTACTGGTGGGAGTAGGATAAAAACTGGCCTTGTGCCTAACTCCTGGAGAGGAGTAAATTACTCTAATGTATTTGTGTACTAATCCGATAAAAATGCAGAGTCATTGTAAACATCCCATAATCCCTTGCCGGATGTACCCGGTCTTGCCCTAAATTGTGTCCGGTTGTATCAGATCATCCAATAACTTCTGTCCGGATGCATCAATAACAACATACGAATCCTATGTTAAGTGTGTGTAGTGAAACAAGGGTTGCTCAATCACATCCGCACCTGTCCCATAATCCCTTGCCGGATGTACCCGGTCTTGCTCTAAATTGTGTCAGGTTATATCAGGTCATCATGACGTCAGAGAGTGGCAGATAATTTGAAAAATAATGCAAAGTGTCAGGAAGAAATTCACTCACACTACAACCCTTTAATAGACGCTAATATTCCCCCCCCCCTCCCTTCCGTTATCATGATAGGCATTACCTCCTCCTTTCATGCCAAATTGGGAGGGGGTGACGGCATTCGCCGGTGTGAGCGCCTCAGGCCAATTTTTTTCTTGGGGGGGGGATATTAAGAAAATCTATAATAAAGACCAATGTGCATTTAATTGTATCTATAATAAAGACCAATGTGCATTTATTTGTATCTATAATAAAGACCAATGTGCATTTATTTGTATCTATAATAAAGACCAATGTGCATTTATATTTATCTATAATAAAGACCAATGTGCATTTGTATTTCATCGCGGGGGGGGGGCTTTTCATTTATTTTTGATGATATTTTATAGTAATTTGAAATTGCTGAGTCATATTTAATTACGTAATACCTCAAGTTCATAAACCAATTAATGTTTTTTAATGAAATTTATTTTTAGAGGGTAGCTAAGGAAGTGCGTTAACTCACGTTTAAAACACACAATTAAGGTGTTTAAAATAAGGTTAGAGAATATATACATAACATATAACAGTGTATTCTTATGTAAAATTCACAGAGTAAGATGATGAGAGTATTCTCGAATCTATTAACCCAGCCCTTAGGGGTCCATGGGGAATATTTCATCGGGGGGGGGGGGGGCTTTTCATTTATTTTTCATTATATTTTATAGTAATTTGAAATTGCTGAGTCATATTGTAATTTAATTACGTAATACCTCAAGTTCATAAACCAATTAATGTTTTTTAATGAAATTTATTTTTTAGAGGGTAGCTAAGGAAGTGCGTTAACTCACGTTTAAAACACACAATTAAGGTGTTTAAAACAAGGTTAGAGAATATATACATAGCATATAAAAGTGTATTCTTATGTAAAATTCACAGAGTAAGATGATGAGAGTATTCTCGAATCTATTAACCCAGCCCTTAGGGGTCCATGGGGAATATTTCATCGAGGGGGGGGGGGAATTTTCATTTATTTTTCATTATATTTTATAGTAATTTGAAATTGCTGAGTCATATTGTAATTTAATTACGTAATACCTCAAGTTCATAAACCAATTAATGTTTTTTAATGAAATTTATTTTTTAGAGGGTAGCTAAGGAAGTGCGTTAACTCACGTTTAAAACACACAATTAAGGTGTTTAAAACAAGGTTAGAGAATATATACATAACATATAAAAGTGTATTCTTATGTAAAATTCACAGAGTAAGATGATGAGAGTATTCTCGAATCTATTAACCCAGCCCTTAGGGGTTCATGGGGAATATTTCATCGAGGGGGGGGGGAATTTTCATTTATTTTTCATTATATTTTATAGTAATTTGAAATTGCTGAGTCATATTGTAATTTAATTACGTAATACCTCAAGTTCATAAACCAATTAATGTTTTTTAATGAAATTTATTTTTTAGAGGGTAGCTAAGGAAGTGCGTTAACTCACGTTTAAAAACAAAATTAAGGTGTTTAAAACAAGGTTAGAGAATATATACATACCATATAAAAGTGTATTCTTATGTAAAATTCACAGAGTAAGATGATGAGAGTATTCTCGAATCTATTAACCCAGCCCTTAGGGGTCCATGGGGAATATTTCATCGGGGGGGGGGGGCTTTTCATTTATTTTTCATTATATTTTATAGTAATTTGAAATTGCTGAGTCATATTGTAATTTAATTACGTAATACCTCAAGTTCATAAACCAATTAATGTTTTTTAATGAAATTTATTTTTTAGAGGGTAGCTAAGGAAGTGCGTTAACTCACGTTTAAAACACACAATTAAGGTGTTTAAAACAAGGTTAGAGAATATATACATAACATATAAAAGTGTATTCTTATGTAAAATTCACAGAGTAAGATGATGAGAGTATTCTCGAATCTATTAACCCAGCCCTTAGGGGTCCATGGGGAATATTTCATCGAGGGGGGGGGGAATTTTCATTTATTTTTTATTATATTTTATAGTAATTTGAAATTGCTGAGTCATATTGTAATTTAATTACGTAATACCTCAAGTTCATAAACCAATTAATGTTTTTTAATGAAATTTATTTTTTAGAGGGTAGCTAAGGAAGTGCGTTAACTCACGTTTAAAAACAAAATTAAGGTGTTTAAAACAAGGTTAGAGAATATATACATAACATATAAAAGTGTATTCTTATGTAAAATTCACAGAGTAAGATGATGAGAGTATTCTCGAATCTATTACCCCAGCCCTTAGGGGTCCATGGGGAATATTTCACCGGGGGGGGGCTTTTCATTTATTTTTCATTATATTTTATAGTAATTTGAAATTGCTGAGTCATATTGTAATTTAATTACGTAATACCTCATGTTCATAAACCAATTAATGTTTTTTAATGAAATTTATTTGTTAGAGGATAGCTAAGGAAGTGCGGTAACTCACGTTTAAAAACACAATTAAATTTTAGGGGTCAGGACAAATTTTTTAGGGGTCAGGCCAAATTTTTTATTTTATTTTTTTTTAACTTAAAATATTTCTCAGGGTTGTGGGACACTGAAAAAAAAAGTTGGTGGTGGGGGGCTGGAGAGATTAGGGGGTCGGGGAAAATTTAAGGGTCAGGCCAAATTCTTTAGGGGTCCGGCCAAATTTTTTTTTTTCTTTTTTTGAACTTAAAATATTCCTCAGGGGAAGAGTGAAAAAAAGTTGGAGGGGGGGGGGCTGGAGAGATTAGGGGGTCGGGGAAAATTTTAGGGGTCAGGCCAAATTTTTTTTTTTTCTTTGAACTCAAAATATTTCTCATGTTTGGGAGAGTAAAAGAAATTGATGGGGGCTGGAGAGATTGGGGGGTCGGAGAAATTTTCAGGGGTCAGGACAAACTTTTAAGTGGTCGGGCCAAATTTTTTTATTTTTTGAACAAAAATATTACTCAGGGTGGGCGAGAGTAAAAAAACTGTGGGGGGGGGGCTGGAGAGATTGGGGGGGTCGGGGAAATTTTTAGGGGTCAGGACAAACTTTTTATAGGTCGAGCCAAATTTTTTTTGTTTTTTTATTTTTTTAACTAACAATATTTCTTATGATTGGGAGAGAATAATAAAAAAGTTGGGGGCGTTCTGAAGAGATTGGGGGCTCGGGGAAATGTTTAGAGGTCAGGACAAACTTTTTAGGGGTCGGGCCAAATTTTTTTATTTTTTTATTTTTGGAACTAAAAATACTACTCAGGGTTGGGCGAGAGTAAAAAAAAGTTGGGGGGCCTGGAGAGATTGGTGGTCGTGGAAATTTTTAGCGGCGATATAAACGTATTTACCATTCGCACCGGGGCGGCGATAGGTACCTATTTAGCATTCGCACCGAGGAGACTATAGGTACGTATTTAGCATTCAGCGGTGGCGATAGGAACGTATATAGCATGTGCACATGGGATGCCATAAGTACGAATATAGCATGCGCACCGGGAGTGTAAAAAAAAAATTGGGGTGGGGGGCAACATTTTTTTCCTTTTCTTTTATCTTTTTCATTGACAATATTTATATGTATGGGGCAGGATGAAAAAAAAAATTTTCGGGGCGGGGGAGCTAAAAAAATTTTTTTTTTCTTTTTTTAAACTAAAAATATTTCTATGTATGGGGGGAACATAAAATTTTTGGGGCGGGTCAAAAAATTTTCTTTTCTTTTTTATTTCTTTTAAATTAAAAATATTTCTAAGTATGTGGGAGGATGGAAAAAAATGTTCGTGGGGGGAGGCAAAAACATTTCTTTTTTTCTGTTTTTAACTAAAATTATTTACATTTATGATAGTGACAATACATGAATGAACACTATTTTGTTTTTCAAACACGACAGGGGTGCACTAATATGAGTTCTTACGTGTGCTAACTGGGCTGGAGATAGGTACATATATAGTATGTGCACCCTTGCAGAGATAGGTAAGTATGTAGTATGCACACCAGAGCCGCGATAGGTACGAATATATTATGCGCACCAGGCCGGCGATAGGTTTATATATAGTATGTGCCCTGGGGTGGCATAGGTACGTATATAGTAGTGTATAGGGGTGGCGATAGTTACGTATTTAGCATTCGCCCTGGGGTTGCGATAGGTACGTATTCAGCATTCGCACAGGGGCGGCGATATGTACATATTTAGTATTCACACTGGGGCAGTGATAGGTACATATGGTGTATGCACACCGGGGCAGCAATATGTACGTATTTAGCATTCACCCCTGGGCGGAGATAGGTACTTATTTAGCATTCAGCGGTGGCGATAAGTACGTATATAGCATGTGCACATCGGCGGCAATAAGTATGTATATAGTATGTGCACCGGGGCGGTGATAGGCATGTATTTAGCATGTGCACTGGGGCAGCGATCGGTTCATATATAGCACGTGCACCAGGGCGCTGATAGGTACGTATATAGCACGCGCACCGGGGCGGCGAAAGGTACGTATTTAAAATTCACACCGGGGCGGCGATAGGTACGTATATAGCACGCGCACCGGGGCGGCGAACGGTACGTACTTAAAATTCACACCGGAGCGGCGATAGGTACGTATTTAGCATTCACACCGGGGCGGCGATAGGTATGTATTTAGCATTCACACCGGGGCGGCGATAGGTATGTATTTAGCATTCACACCGGGGCGGCGATAGGTACGTATTTAGCATTCACACCAGGGTGGCGATAGGTATGTATTTAGCATTCACACCGGGGCGGCGATAGGTATGTATTTAGCATTCGCACCAGGGTGGCGATATGTACGTATTTAGCTTCCGACCCGGGGCAGCAATAGGTACGTATTTAGAATTCACACCGGGGCGGTGATAGGTACGTATTTAGAATTCACACCGGGGCGGCGATAGGTATGTATTTAACATTCGCACCGGGGCAGCAATTAGTACCTATTTAGCTTCCACACCGAGGCGGCTATAGGTACGTATTCAGAATTTAGGGGTGGCGATAGCTACGTATATAACATGTACACATGGGCAGCAATAAGTACGTACATAGCATGCGCTCTGCGGCGGCAGTCAGTACATATATAGCACGCGCACCGGGGCGGCGATATGGACGTATATAGCACGTGCACCGGGGCGGCGATAGGTACGTATATAGCACATGCACCGGAACGGCGAAAGGTATGTATTTCGCATTCGCACCGGGGCGGCTATAGGTACGTATTTAGCATTCGCACCGGGCCGGCGATAGGTACGTATTTAGCATTCGCACCAAAGCGGCGATAGGTACGTATTTAGCATTCGCACCAAAGCGGCAATATGTACATATTAATTATTCGCACTAGGGCAGCGATAGGTACTTATGTAGCATGCACACCGGGACGGCGATAGGTACTATTTAGCATTCGCACCGAGGCGGCGATAGGTACTTAAATAGTATCTGCACTGGGGCGGCGATAGGTACATATATAGTATGTGCACTGGGGCGGCGATAGGTACGTATATAGTATGCGCACCGGGGTGATGATAGATACGTATATAGTATGAACACCGGGGCGGAGATAAGTTCTTATATAGAAGGCGCAGATAGAGGTGTTACTTTTTATAGAAATATGATATACTATTGCCCTGGCCAACGTAGGAGAAATGGTGGGGAAGAAACAGCTTTCGCAAAAGGCAAAATTAGAAAGTAGCGCTGAAATGGGGTGACCAGGGAAGAGAAAGGTAGAAAGATAAAGAGACGGCTATAGAGAAAGGGGGGGGGGGGAGAAATAGAAGTTTGTATATAAAGATGTTACACACACGATTTTTCTTCAATTATATGTTTTTATGACCCCGAGCAACGCCGGGTAGCCCCGCTAGTCTCTTATATAAAGGGCAGTTGTCTGTTTGTATGTTTGTTTGTTTGTTTGTTTGTATGTCCAGTATCTCCTCAAAAACTACCCGACGACATGTCAAAAAGTTGACATCTACAGGACCGCACAAATCCCGGATGTAAAATATCTAAAAATCGCGAAAATCGATTCACTCGCTGACAGTCAACCGGACCACTTTCCGACAAAAGGTAGCAGTTTTTTTCGTATTTTTCACGAAATTTCAACGTTATTATGTAGTAAATTCGAAATAATCTAATGTATTTATGTACTAATCCGATAAAATTGCCGAGTCACTATAAACATCCCATAATCCCTTGCCGGATGTACCCGGTCTTGCCCTAAATTGTGTCCGGTTGTATCAGATCATCCAATAACTTCTGTCCGGTTGCATCAATAACAACATAGGAATCCTACGTTAAGAGTGTGTAGTGAAACAAGGGTTGCTCAATCACATCCGCACCTGTCCCATAATCCCTTGCCGGATGTACCCGGTCTTGCTCTAAATTGTGTCCGGTTATATCAGGTCATCATGACGTCAGAGAGTGGCAGTTTTTTTCCCTCTCACACTTTCTTTCATAATTATCAATAGACGCTAATATTTCCCCCCCCCCTCCCTCCCTGTGGCCGTTCTGTTATCATGATAGGAATTACCTCCTCCTTTCAGGCCAAATTGGGGGGGGTTACGGTATTCGCCGGTGTGAGCATTACCTCCTCCTTTCTTGAGAAGTGTTGAGGTAGGGTAGTATCGGTTCCGTTGTCATGATGCACTGATCCCATGCATTATCTCCTCCTTTTTTGAGAAATGTTGAGGTAGGGTCGTATCGGTTCCGTTGTCATGATGCCCTCATCCCATGCATTATCTCCTTTTTTTAGAAGTGTTGAGGTAGGGTCGTATCGGTTCCGTTGTCATGATGCACTATTCCCATGCATTATCTCCTCCTTTTTTGAGAAGTGTTGAGGTAGGGTCGTATCGGTTCCGTTGTCATGATGCACTATTCCCATGCATTATCTCCTCCTTTTTTGAGAAGTGTTGAGGTAGGGTCGTATCGGGTCCGTTGTCATGATGCACTCATCCCATGCATTATCTCCTCCTTTTTTGAGAAGTGTTGAGGTAGGGTCGTATCGGTTCCGTTGTCATGATGCACTATTAGGATACCTAAGTGATTTCAGGAGTGCTTTGGACTATTTCGTAGATCAGAAGGAGAGAGGATACCTAAGGTATTTCATGTGGGTTCATGAAGCCTCCTCGATTTTCAAAGTACTCGGCGTTGTCCGGGAGAAAAGTGCTCAATATCCTAGATAGAGCTACTGTAGTGATAGGTTTGGAAAATATTTTAACGCCATCTTCGTTCCCCTTTGGACTATTTCGCAGATCAGAAGGAGAGAGGATACCTCAGTGATTTCAGTAGTCTCCAGGAGGCCTCCTTGATTATCAAAGTACTCGGCGTTGTCCGGGAGAAAAGTGCTCAATGTCCTAGATAGAGCTACTGTAGTGATAGGTTTGGAAAATATTTTAACGCACTCTTCGTTCCCCTTTGGACTATTTCGCAGATCAGAAGGAGAGAGGATACCTAAGGTATTTCATGTGGGTTAATGAAGCCTCCTCGATTTTCAAAGTACTCGGCGTTGTCCGGGAGAAAAGTGCTCAATATCCTAGATAGAGCTACTGTAGTGATAGGTTTGGAAAATATTTTAACGCCATCTTCGTTCCCCTTTGGACTATTTCGCAGATCAGAAGGAGAGAGGATACCTCAGTGATTTCAGTAGTCTCCAGGAGGCCTCCTTGATTATCAAAGTACTCGGCGTTGTCCGGGAGAAAAGTGCTCAATGTCCTAGATAGAGCTACTGTAGTGATAGGTTTGGAAAATATTTTAACGCCATCTTCGTTCCCCTTTGGACTATTTCGCAGATCAGAAGGAGAGAGGATACCTAAGTAATTTCAAGAGTGCTCATGAAGCCTCCTCGATTTTCAAAGTACTCGGCGTTGTCCGGGAGAAAAGTGCTCAATATCCTAGATAGAGCTACTGTAGTGATAGGTTTAGAACATATTTTAACGCCATCTTTGTTCCCCTTTGGACAATTTTGCAGATGAAAAGGAGGGAGGATACCTAACTGATTTCAGTAGTCCCCAGGAGGCCTCTCTGATTTTCAAAGTACTCGGCGTTGTCCGGGAAAAAAGTGCTCAATGTCCTAGATAGAGCTACTGTAGTGATAGGTTTGGAAAATATTTTAACGCCATCTTCGTTCCCCTTTGGATTATTTCGCAGATCAGAAGGAGAAAGGATACCTAAGGTATTTCAGTAGTCCCTAGGAGGCCTCCTTGATTATCAAAGTACTCGGCGTTGTCCGGGAGAAAAGTGCTCAATGTCCTAGATAGAGCTACTGTAGTGATAGGTTTGGAAAATATTTTAACGCCATCTTCGTTAACCTTTGAACTATTTCGCAGATCAGAAGGAGAGAGGATACCTAAGGGATTTCAGGAGTGCTCATAAAGCCTCCTCGATTTTCAAAGTACTCGGCGTTGTCCAGGAGAAAAGTGCTCAATGTCCTAGATAGAGCTACTGTAGTGATAGGTTTGGAAAATATTTTAACGCCATCTTCGTTCACCTTTGGACTATTTCGCAGATCAGAAGGAGAGAGGATACCTAATGGATTTCAGGAGTGCTCATAAAGCCTCCTCGATTTTCAAAGTACTCGGCGTTGTCCGGGAGAAAAGTGCTCAATGTGCTAGATAGAGCTACTGTAGTGATAGGTTTGGATAATATTTTAACAGCATCTACGCTGAAAAGGATGGGGTAATCGATAAGAGTTATTTCAGTAGTGCTCAGGAGGCCTCTTTGATTTTGAAATACTCGGCGTTGTCCGGGAGAAAAGTGCTCAATATCCTAGATAGAGCTACTGTAGTGATATGTTTGGAAAATATTTTAACGCCATCTTCGTTCCCCTTTGGACTATTTCGCAGATCAGAAGGAGAGAGGATTCCTAAGGTATTTTAGTAGTCCCCAGGAGGCCTCCTTGATTATCAAAGTACTCGGCGTTGTCCGGGAGAAAAGTGCTCAATATCCTAGATAGAGCTACTGTAGTGATAGGTTTGGAAAATATTTTAACGCCATCTTCGTTCTCCTTTGGACTATTTCGCAGATCAGAAGGAGAGAGGATACCTAAGTGATTACAGGAGTGCTCATGAAGCCTCCTCGATTTTCAAAGCACTAGGCGTTGTCCGGGAGAAAAGTGCTCAATATCCTAGATAGAGCTACTGTAGTGATAGGTTTAGAAAATATTTTAACGCCATCTTCGTTCCCCTTTGGACAATTTTGCAGATGAAAAGGAAGGAGGATACCTAACTGATTTCAGTAGTCCCCAGGAGGCCTCTTTCATTTTCAAAGTACTCGGCGTTGTCCGGGAAAAAAGTGCTCAATGTCCTAGATAGAGCTACTGTAGTGATAGGTTTGGATAATATTTTAACAGCATCTACGCTGAAAAGGAAGGGGGAATGGACAAGAGTTATTTCAGTAGTCCCCAGGAGGCCTCTTTGATTTTGAAATACTCGGCGTTGTCCGGGAGAAAAGTGCTCAATGTCCTAGATAGAGCTACTGTAGTGATAGGTTTGGAAAATATTTTAACGCCATCTTCGTTCCCCTTTGGACTATTTCGCAGATCAGAAGGAGAGAGGATACCTAAGTAATTTCAAGAGTGCTCATGAAGCCTCCTCGATTTTCAAAGTACTCGGCGTTGTCCGGGAGAAAAGTGCTCAATATCCTAGATAGAGCTACTGTAGTGATAGGTTTAGAACATATTTTAACGCCATCTTTGTTCCCCTTTGGACAATTTTGCAGATGAAAAGGAGGGAGGATACCTACCTGATTTCAGTAGTCCCCAGGAGGCCTCTCTGATTTTCAAAGTACTCGGCGTTGTCCGGGAAAAAAGTGCTCAATGTCCTAGATAGAGCTACTGTAGTGATAGGTTTGGAAAATATTTTAACGCCATCTTCGTTCCCCTTTGGATTATTTCGCAGATCAGAAGGAGAAAGGATACCTAAGGTATTTCAGTAGTCCCTAGGAGGCCTCCTTGATTATCAAAGTACTCGGCGTTGTCCGGGAGAAAAGTGCTCAATGTCCTAGATAGAGCTACTGTAGTGGTAGGTTTGGAAAATATTTTACTGCCATCTTCGTTCACCTTTGGACTATTTCGCAGATCAGAAGGAGAGAGGATACCTAAGGGATTTCAGGAGTGCTCATAAAGCCTCCTCGATTTTCAAAGTACTCGGCGTTGTCCGGGAGAAAAGTGCTCAATGTCCTAGATAGAGCTACTGTAGTGATAGGTTTGGATAATATTTTAACAGCATCTACGCTGAAAAGGATGGGGTAATCGATAAGAGTTATTTCAGTAGTGCTCAGGAGGCCTCTTTGATTTTGAAATACTCGGCGTTGTCCGGGAGAAAAGTGCTCAATATCCTAGATAGAGCTACTGTAGTGATATGTTTGGAAAATATTTTAACGCCATCTTCGTTCCCCTTTGGACTATTTCGCAGATCAGAAGGAGAGAGGATACCTTAGTGATTTCAGTAGTCCCCAGGAGGCCTCCTTGATTATCAAAGTACTCGGCGTTGTCCGGGAGAAAAGTGCCCAATATCCTAGATAGAGCTACTGTA
This sequence comes from Sepiola atlantica, assembly GCA_963556195.1. Classification (NCBI taxonomy): domain Eukaryota; kingdom Metazoa; phylum Mollusca; class Cephalopoda; order Sepiida; family Sepiolidae; genus Sepiola; species Sepiola atlantica. The sequence goes on from CAUVYP010000910.1 coordinate 37,798, forward strand.
GTGATAGGTTTGGAAAATATTTTAACGCCATCTTCGTTCCTCTTTGGATTATTTCGCAGATCAGAAGGAGAGAGGATACCTAGGGGATTTCAGTAGTCCCCAGGAGGCCTCCTTGATTATCAAAGTACTCGGCGTTGTCCGGGAGAAAAGTGCTCAATGTCCTAGATAGAGCTACTGTAGTGATAGGTTTGGAAAATATTTTAACGCCATCTTCGTTCACCTTTGGACTATTTCGCAGATCAGAAGGAGAGAGGATACCTAAGGGATTTCAGGAGTGCTCATAAAGCCTCCTCGATTTTCAAAGTACTCGGCGTTGTCCGGGAGAAAAGTGCTCAATGTCCTAGATAGAGCTACTGTAGTGAAAGGTTTGGAAAATATTTTAACGCCATCTTCGTTCCCCTTTGGACTATTTCGCAGATCAGAATGAGAGAGGATACCTAAGGTATTTCATGTGGGTTCATGAAGCCTCCTCGATTTTCAAAGTACTCGGCGTTGTCCGGGAGAAAAGTGCTCAATATCCTAGATAGAGCTACTGTAGTGATAGGTTTGGAAAATATTTTAACGACATCTTCGTTCCCCTTTGGACTATTTCGCAGATCAGAAGGAGAGAGGATACCTCAGTGATTTCAGTAGTCTCCAGGAGGCCTCCTTGATTATCAAAGTACTCGGCGTTGTCCGGGAGAAAAGTGCTCAATGTCCTAGATAGAGCTACTGTAGTGATAGGTTTGGAAAATATTTTAACGCCATCTTCGTTCCCCTTTGGATTATTTCGCAGATCAGAAGGAGAAAGGATACCTAAGTAATTTCAAGAGTGCTCATGAAGCCTCCTCGATTTTCAAAGTACTCGGCGTTGTCCGGGAGAAAAGTGCTCAATATCCTAGATAGAGCTACTGTAGTGATAGGTTTAGAACAAATTTTAACGCCATCTTTGTTCCCCTTTGGACAATTTTGCAGATGAAAAGGAGGGAGGATACCTACCTGATTTCAGTAGTCCCCAGGAGGCCTCTCTTATTTTCAAAGTACTCGGCGTTGTCCGGGAAAAAAGTGCTCAATGTCCTAGATAGAGCTACTGTAGTGATAGGTTTGGAAAATATTTTAACGCCATCTTCGTTCCCCTTTGGATTATTTCGCAGATCAGAAGGAGAAAGGATACCTAAGGTATTTCAGTAGTCCCTAGGAGGCCTCCTTGATTATCAAAGTACTCGGCGTTGTCTGGGAGAAAAGTGCTCAATGTCCTAGATAGAGCTACTGTAGTGATAGGTTTGGAAAATATTTTAACGCCATCTTCGTTCACCTTTGGACTATTTCGCAGATCAGAAGGAGAGAGGATACCTAATGGATTTCAGGAGTGCTCATAAAGCCTCCTCGATTTTCAAAGTACTCGGCGTTGTCCGGGAGAAAAGTGCTCAATGTCCTAGATAGAGCTACTGTAGTGATAGGTTTGGATAATATTTTAACAGCATCTACGCTGAAAAGGATGGGGTAATCGATAAGAGTTATTTCAGTAGTGCTCAGGAGGCCTCTTTGATTTTGAAATACTCGGCGTTGTCCGGGAGAAAAGTGCTCAATATCCTAGATAGAGCTACTGTAGTGATATGTTTGGAAAATATTTTAACGCCATCTTCGTTCCCCTTTGGACTATTTCGCAGATCAGAAGGAGAGAGGATTCCTAAGTGATTTCAGTAGTCCCCAGGAGGCCTCCTTGATTATCAAAGTACTCGGCGTTGTCCGGGAGAAAAGTGCTCAATATCCTAGATAGAGCTACTGTAGTGATAGGTTTGGAAAATATTTTAACGCCATCTTCGTTCTCCTTTGGACTATTTCGCAGATCAGAAGGAGAAAGGATACCTAAGTGATTTGAGGAGTGCTCATGAAGCCTCCTCGATTTTCAAAGCACTCGGCGTTGTCCGGGATAAAAGTGCTCAATATTCTAGATAGAGCTACTGTAGTGATAGGTTTAGAAAATATTTTAACGCCATCTTCGTTCCCCTTTGGACAATTTTGCAGATGAAAAGGAAGGAGGATACCTAACTGATTTCAGTAGTCCCCAGGAGGCCTCTTTGATTTTCAAAGTACTCGGCGTTGTCCGGGAAAAAAGTGCTCAATGTCCTTGATAGAGCTACTGTAGTGATAGGTTTGGATAATATTTTAACAGCATCTACGCTGAAAATGGAAGGGGGAATGGACAAGAGTTATTTCAGTAGTCCCCAGGAGGCCTCTTTGATTTAGAAATACTCGGCGTTGTCCGGGAGAAAAGTGCTCAATATCATAGATAGAGCTACTGTAGTGATAGGTTTGGAAAATATTTTAACGCCATCTTCGTTCCCCTTTGGATTATTTCGCAGATCAGAAGGAGAAAGGATACCTAAGTAATTTCAAGAGTGCTCATGAAGCCTCCTCGATTTTCAAAGTACTCGGCGTTGTCCGGGAGAAAAGTGCTCAATATCCTAGATAGAGCTACTGTAGTGATAGGTTTAGAACATATTTTAACGCCATCTTTGTTCCCCTTTGGACAATTTTGCAGATGAAAAGGAGGGAGGATACCTACCTGATTTCAGTAGTCCCCAGGAGGCCTCTCTTATTTTCAAAGTACTCGGCGTTGTCCGGGAAAAAAGTGCTCAATGTCCTAGATAGAGCTACTGTAGTGATAGGTTTGGAAAATATTTTAACGCCATCTTCGTTCCCCTTTGGATTATTTCGCAGATCAGAAGGAGAAAGGATACCTAAGGTATTTCAGTAGTCCCTAGGAGGCCTCCTAGATTATCAAAGTACTCGGCGTTGTCTGGGACAAAAGTGCTCAATGTCCTAGATAGAGCTACTGTAGTGATAGGTTTGGAAAATATTTTAACGCCATCTTCGTTCACCTTTGGACTATTTCGCAGATCAGAAGGAGAGAGGATACCTAAGGGATTTCAGGAGTGCTCATAAAGCCTCCTCGATTTTCAAAGTACTCGGCGTTGTCCGGGAGAAAAGTGCTCAATGTCCTAGATAGAGCTACTGTAGTGATAGGTTTGGAAAATATTTTAACGCCATCTTCGTTCACTTTTGGACTATTTCGCAGATCAGAAGGAGAGAGGATACCTAATGGATTTCAGGAGTGCTCATAAAGCCTCCTCGATTTTACAAAGTACTCGGCGTTGTCCGGGAGAAAAGTGCTCAATGTCCTAGATAGAGCTACTGTAGTGATAGGTTTGGATAATATTTTAACAGCATCTACGCTGAAAAGGATGGGGTAATCGATAAGAGTTATTTCAGTAGTGCTCAGGAGGCCTCTTTGATTTTGAAATACTCGGCGTTGTCCGAGAGAAAAGTGCTCAATATCCTAGATAGAGCTACTGTAGTGATATGTTTGGAAAATATTTTAACGCCATCTCTGTTCCCCTTTGGACTATTTCGCAGATCAGAAGGAGAGAGGATTCCTAAGTGATTTCAGTAGTCCCCAGGAGGCCTCCTTGATTATCAAAGTACTCGGCGTTGTCCGGGAGAAAAGTGCTCAATATCCTAGATAGAGCTACTCTAGTGATAGGTTTGGAAAATATTTTAACGCCATCTTCGTTCTCCTTTGGACTATTTCGCAGATCAGAAGGAGAGAGGATACCTAAGTGATTTGAGGAGTGCTCATGAAGCCTCCTCGATTTTCAAAGCACTCGGCGTTGTCCGGGAGAAAAGTGCTCAATATTCTAGATAGAGCTACTGTAGTGATAGGTTTAGAAAATATTTTAACGCCATCTTCGTTCCCCTTTGGACAATTTTGCAGATGAAAAGGAAGGAGGATACCTAACTGATTTCAGTAGTCCCCAGGAGGCCTCTTTGATTTTCAAAGTACTCGGCGTTGTCCGGGAAAAAAAGTGCTCAATGTCCTAGATAGAGCTACTGTAGTGATAGGTTTGGATAATATTTTAACAGCATCTACGCTGAAAATGGAAGGGGGAATGGACAAGAGTTATTTCAGTAGTCCCCAGGAGGCCTCTTTGATTTTGAAATACTCGGCGTTGTCCGGGAGAAAAGTGCTCAATATCATAGATAGAGCTACTGTAGTGATAGGTTTGGAAAATATTTTAACGCCATCTTCGTTCCCCTTTGGATTATTTCGCAGATCAGAAGGAGAAAGGATACCTAAGTAATTTCAAGAGTGCTCATGAAGCCTCCTCGATTTTCAAAGTACTCGGCGTTGTCCGGGAGAAAAGTGCTCAATATCCTAGATAGAGCTACTGTAGTGATAGGTTTAGAACATATTTTAACGCCATCTTTGTTCCCCTTTGGACAATTTTGCAGATGAAAAGGAGGGAGGATACCTACCTGATTTCAGTAGTCCCCAGGAGGCCTCTCTTATTTTCAAAGTACTCGGCGTTGTCCGGGAAAAAAGTGCTCAATGTCCTAGATAGAGCTACTGTAGTGATAGGTTTGGAAAATATTTTAACGCCATCTTCGTTCCCCTTTGGATTATTTCGCAGATCAGAAGGAGAAAGGATACCTAAGGTATTTCAGTAGTCCCTAGGAGGCCTCCTAGATTATCAAAGTACTCGGCGTTGTCTGGGAGAAAAGTGCTCAATGTCCTAGATAGAGCTACTGTAGTGATAGGTTTGGAAAATATTTTAACGCCATCTTCGTTCACCTTTGGACTATTTCGCAGATCAGAAGGAGAGAGGATACCTAAGGGATTTCAGGAGTGCTCATAAAGCCTCCTCGATTTTCAAAGTACTCGGCGTTGTCCGGGAGAAAAGTGCTCAATGTCCTAGATAGAGCTACTGTAGTGATAGGTTTGGAAAATATTTTAACGCCATCTTCGTTCACTTTTGGACTATTTCGCAGATCAGAAGGAGAGAGGATACCTAATGGATTTCAGGAGTGCTCATAAAGCCTCCTCGATTTTACAAAGTACTCGGCGTTGTCCGGGAGAAAAGTGCTCAATGTCCTAGATAGAGCTACTGTAGTGATAGGTTTGGATAATATTTTAACAGCATCTACGCTGAAAAGGATGGGGTAATCGATAAGAGTTATTTCAGTAGTGCTCAGGAGGCCTCTTTGATTTTGAAATACTCGGCGTTGTCCGAGAGAAAAGTGCTCAATATCCTAGATAGAGCTACTGTAGTGATATGTTTGGAAAATATTTTAACGCCATCTCTGTTCCCCTTTGGACTATTTCGCAGATCAGAAGGAGAGAGGATTCCTAAGTGATTTCAGTAGTCCCCAGGAGGCCTCCTTGATTATCAAAGTACTCGGCGTTGTCCGGGAGAAAAGTGCTCAATATCCTAGATAGAGCTACTGTAGTGATAGGTTTGGAAAATATTTTAACGCCATCTTCGTTCTCCTTTGGACTATTTCGCAGATCAGAAGGAGAGAGGATACCTAAGTGATTTGAGGAGTGCTCATGAAGCCTCCTCGATTTTCAAAGCACTCGGCGTTGTCCGGGAGAAAAGTGCTCAATATTCTAGATAGAGCTACTGTAGTGATAGGTTTAGAAAATATTTTAACGCCATCTTCGTTCCCCTTTGGACAATTTTGCAGATGAAAAGGAAGGAGGATACCTAACTGATTTCAGTAGTCCCCAGGAGGCCTCTTTGATTTTCAAAGTACTCGGCGTTGTCCGGGAAAAAAGTGCTCAATGTCCTAGATAGAGCTACTGTAGTGATAGGTTTGGATAATATTTTAACAGCATCTACGCTGAAAATGGAAGGGGGAATGGACAAGAGTTATTTCAGTAGTCCCCAGGAGGCCTCTTTGATTTTGAAATACTCGGCGTTGTCCGGGAGAAAAGTGCTCAATATCATAGATAGAGCTACTGTAGTGATAGGTTTGGAAAATATTTTAACGCCATCTTCGTTCCCCTTTGGACTATTTCACAGATCAGAAGGAGAGACGATACCTAAGTAATTTCAAGAGTGCTCATGAAGCCTCCTCGATTTTCAAAGTACTCGGCGTTGTCCGGGAGAAAAGTGCTCAATATCCTAGATAGAGCTACTGTAGTGATAGGTTTGGAAAATATTTTAACGCCATCTTCGTTCACCTTTGGACTATTTCGCAGATCAGAAGGAGAGAGGATACCTAGGGGATTTCAGTAGTCCCCAGGAGGCCTCTTTGATTTTCAAAGTACTCGGCGTTGTCCGGGAAAAAAGTGCTCAATGTCCTAGATAGAGCTACTGTAGTGATAGGTTTGGATAATATTTTAACAGCATCTACGCTGAAAATGGAAGGGGGAATGGACAAGAGTTATTTCAGTAGTCCCCAGGAGGCCTCTTTGATTTTGAAATACTCGGCGTTGTCCGGGAGAAAAGTGCTCAATATCATAGATAGAGCTACTGTAGTGATAGGTTTGGAAAATATTTTAACGCCATCTTCGTTCCCCTTTGGATTATTTCGCAGATCAGAAGGAGAAAGGATACCTAAGTAATTTCAAGAGTGCTCATGAAGCCTCCTCGATTTTCAAAGTACTCGGCGTTGTCCGGGAGAAAAGTGCTCAATATCCTAGATAGAGCTACTGTAGTGATAGGTTTAGAACATATTTTAACGCCATCTTTGTTCCCCTTTGGACAATTTTGCAGATGAAAAGGAGGGAGGATACCTACCTGATTTCAGTAGTCCCCAGGAGGCCTCTTTGATTTTCAAAGTACTCGGCGTTGTCCGGGAAAAAAGTGCTCAATGTCCTAGATAGAGCTACTGTAGTGATAGGTTTGGAAAATATTTTAACGCCATCTTCGTTCCCCTTTGGATTATTTCGCAGATCAGAAGGAGAAAGGATACCTAAGGTATTTCAGTAGTCCCCAGGAGGCCTCCTTGATTATCAAAGTACTCGGCGTTGTCTGGGAGAAAAGTGCTCAATGTCCTAGATAGAGCTACTGTAGTGATAGGTTTGGAAAATATTTTAACGCCATCTTCGTTCACCTTTGGACTATTTCGCAGATCAGAAGGAGAGAGGATACCTAAGGGATTTCAGGAGTGCTCATAAAGCCTCCTCGATTTTCAAAGTACTCGGCGTTGTCCGGGAGAAAAGTGCTCAATGTCCTAGATAGAGCTACTGTAGTGATAGGTTTGGAAAATATTTTAACGCCATCTTCGTTCACCTTTGGACTATTTCGCAGATCAGAAGGAGAGAGGATACCTAATGGATTTCAGGAGTGCTCATAAAGCCTCCTCGATTTTCAAAGTACTCGGCGTTGTCCGGGAGAAAAGTGCTCAATGTCCTAGATAGAGCTACTGTAGTGATAGGTTTGGATAATATTTTAACAGCATCTACGCTGAAAAGGATGGGGTAATCGATAAGAGTTATTTCAGTAGTGCTCAGGAGGCCTCTTTGATTTTGAAATACTCGGCGTTGTCCGGGAGAAAAGTGCTCAATATCCTAGATAGAGCTACTGTAGTGATATGTTTGGAAAATATTTTAACGCCATCTTCGTTCCCCTTTGGACTATTTCGCAGATCAGAAGGAGAGAGGATTCCTAAGTGATTTCAGTAGTCCCCAGGAGGCCTCCTTGATTATCAAAGTACTTGGCGTTGTCCGGGAGAAAAGTGCTCAATATCCTAGATAGAGCTACTGTAGTGATAGGTTTGGAAAATATTTTAACGCCATCTTCGTTCCCCTTTGGACTATTTCGCAGATCAGAAGGAGAGAGGATACCTAAGTGATTTGAGGAGTGCTCATGAAGCCTCCTCGATTTTCAAAGCACTCGGCGTTGTCCGGGAGAAAAGTGCTCAATATTCTAGATAGAGCTACTGTAGTGACAGGTTTAGAAAATATTTTAACGCCATCTTCGTTCCCCTTTGGACAATTTTGCAGATGAAAAGGAAGGAGGATACCTAACTGATTTCAGTAGTCCCCAGGAGGCCTCTTTGATTTTCAAAGTACTCGGCGTTGTCCGGGAAAAAAGTGCTCAATGTCCTAGATAGAGCTACTGTAGTGATAGGTTTGGATAATATTTTAACAGCATCTACGCTGAAAATGGAAGGGGGAATGGACAAGAGTTATTTCAGTAGTCCCCAGGAGGCCTCTTTGATTTTGAAATACTCGGCGTTGTCCGGGAGAAAAGTGCTCAATATCATAGATAGAGCTACTGTAGTGATAGGTTTGGAAAATATTTTAACGCCATCTTCGTTCCCCTTTGGACTATTTCACAGATCAGAAGGAGAGAGGATACCTAAGTAATTTCAAGAGTGCTCATGAAGCCTCCTCGATTTTCAAAGTACTCGGCGTTGTCCGGGAGAAAAGTGCTCAATATCCTAGATAGAGCTACTGTAGTGATAGGTTTGGAAAATATTTTAACGCCATCTTCGTTCACCTTTGGACTATTTCGCAGATCAGAAGGAGAGAGGATACCTAGGGGATTTCAGTAGTCCCCAGGAGGCCTCCTTGATTATCAAAGTACTCGGCGTTGTCCGGGAGAAAAGTGCTCAATGTCCTAGATAGAGCTACTGTAGTGATAGGTTTGGAAAATATTTTAACGCCATCTTGGTTCACCTTTGGACTATTTCGCAGATCAGAAGGAGAGAGGATACCTAAGTGATTTCAGTAGTCCCCAGGAGGCCTCCTTGCTTATCAAAGTACTGTGCATTGTCCGGGAGAAAAGTGATCAATGTCTTAGATAGAGCTACTGTAGTGATAAGTTTGGAAAATATTTTAACGCCATCTTCGTTCCCTCTTTGGACTATTTCGCAGATCAGAAGGAGAGAGGATACCTAAGGGATTTCAGGAGTGCTCATTAAGCCTCCTCGATTTTCAAAGTACTCGGCGTTGTCCGGGAGAAAAGTGCTCAATATCCAAGATAGAGCTACTGTAGTGATAGGTTTAGAACATAATTTAATGCCATTTTCTTTCCCCTTTGGACAATTTTGCAGATGAAAAGGAGGGAGGATACCTAAGTGATTTCAGTAGTCCTCAGGAGGCCTCTTTGATTTTCAAAGTAACTGGCGTTGTCCGGGAAAAAAGTGCTCAATGTCCTAGATAGAGCTACTGTAGTGATAGGTTTGGATAATATTTTAACAGCATCTACGCTGAAAAGGATGGGGGAATGGATAAGAGTTATTTCAGTAGTCCCCTGGAGGCCTCTTTGATTTTGAAATACTCGACGTTGTCCGGGAGAAAAGTGCTCAATATCCTAGATAGAGCTACTGTAGTGATAGGTTTGGAAAATATTTTAACGCAATCTTCGTTCCCCTTTGGACTATTTCGCAGATCAGAAGGAGAGAGGATACCTAAGTGATTTCAGTAGTCCCCAGGAGGCCTCCTTGCTTATCAAAGTACTGTGCATTGTCCGGGAGAAAAGTGATCAATGTCTTAGATAGAGCTACTGTAGTGATAAGTTTGGAAAATATTTTAACGCCATCTTCGTTCCCTCTTTGGACTATTTCGCAGATCAGAAGGAGAGAGGATACCTAAGGGATTTCAGGAGTGCTCATTAAGCCTCCTCGATTTTCAAAGTACTCGGCGTTGTCCGGGAGAAAAGTGCTCAATATCCAAGATAGAGCTACTGTAGTGATAGGTTTAGAACATAATTTAATGCCATTTTCTTTCCCCTTTGGACAATTTTGCAGATGAAAAGGAGGGAGGATACCTAAGTGATTTCAGTAGTCCTCAGGAGGCTTCTTTCATTTTCAAAGTAACTGGCGTTGTCCGGGAAAAAAGTGCTCAATGTCCTAGATAGAGCTACTGTAGTGATAGGTTTGGATAATATTTTAACAGCATCTACGCTGAAAAGGATGGGGAATCGATAAGAGTTATTTCAGTAGTGCTCAGGAGGCCTCTTTGATTTTGAAATACTCGGCGTTGTCCGGGAGAAAAGTGCTCAATATCCTAGATAGAGCTACTGTAGTGATAGGTTTGGATAATATTTTAACGCCATATTCGTTCCTCTTTGGACTATTTCGCAGATCAGTAGGAGAGAGGATATCTAAGTGATTTCAGTAGTCCTCAGGAGGCCTCCTTTATTATTAAAGTACTCAGCGTTGTCCGGGAGAAAAGTGCTCAATGTCCTTGACAGAGCTACTGTAGTGATAGGTTTGGAAAATATTTTAACGCCATCTTTGTTCCTCTTTGGACTATTTCGCAGATCAGAAGGAGAGAGGATACCTAAGTGTTTTCAGTAGTGCTCATGAGGCCGCCTTGATTTTCAAAGTACTTGGCGTTGTCCGGGAGAAAAGTGCTCAATATCCTAGATAGAGCTATGATAAAGACTATCATGAGAGGATTGAAAATGATGAAGACTATCATGAGAGGATTGAAAATGATGAAGACTATCAAGAGAGGATTGAAAATGATTAAAGCTATTATGAGGGGATTGAAAATGATGAAGACTATAATGAGGGGATTGAAAATGATGTACACTATCATGAGGGGATTGAAAATGATGAAGACTATCATAAGGGGATTGAAAATGATGAAGAATGTCATGAGAGGATTGAAAATGATGAAGAATGTCATGAGAGGATTGAAAATGATGAAGAATAGACTGACAGGATTGGAAATGATGAAGAATACCATGAGGGGATTTAAAATGATGAATAATATCATGAGGGGATTGGAAATGATGAAGAATATCATGAGAGGATTGAAAATGATGAAGATAATCATGAGAGGTTTGAAAATGATGAAGACTCTCATGAGAGGTTTGAAAATGATGAAGACTCTCATGAGAGGATTAAAAATGATGAAGACTATCATGAGGGGATGGAAAATGATGAAATATACCATGAGAGGATTGAAAATGATGAAGAATATCATGAGGGGATTGAAAATGATGAAGAATATCATGAGGGGATTGAAAATGATGAAGAATATCATGAGGGGATTGAAAATAATGAAGAATATCATGAGAGGATTGAAAAAATGAAGAATATCATGAGAGGATTGAAAATTATTAAGAATATCATGAGCGGATTGAAAATGATGAGGAATATTACGAGAGGATTGAAAATGATGAAGAATTATATGAGGGGATTTAAAATGATTAATAGTATGAGAAGATTGAAAATGATGAAGAATATTATGAGGGGATTGAAAATGATTAATAATATGAGGAGATCGAAAATTATGAATACAACGAGGGGAGTTAAAATGATGAAGGATATCATGAGGGGATTCAAAATATATAGTATGAACACTGGGGCGGTTATAAGTACCTATATAGAAGACGCAGACAGTGGTGGTACTTTTTATAGAAATAAGTCATACTATTGCCCTGTGAAACGTAGGATGAAATGGTGGGGAAGAAACAGCTTTCGCAAAAGGCAAAATTTAAAAGTAGCGACCAGGGTAGAGAAAAGTAGAAAGATAAAGAGACAGATATGGAGAGAGAAGGAGAGAAATAGAAGTTTTAATATAAAGATGTTACACACGCAATTTTTCTTCAATTATGTTTTTATGACCCCGAGCAACGCCGGGTAGCCCCGCTAGTTAATTATAAATCTCACTCCAGGTCTTTACCTGTTTGTCATTATTCCACTGACGATGGACCCAGACGGGTCAGAAAGTACTCTGGACCAACATGTACACTATGGCAGTTTCATCAGCCAATTTCCTTCCGAGATTAAGATTTTAATCCGGAAAATTGAAGGGATCAACACTAAAATAGCCAGACAAAAATTGTCGGTTATTTTTAATAATATATATATATATATATATATATATATATATATATATATATATATATATATATATATATATATATATATATATATATATATATATATATATGAGG
>CAUVYP010000911.1:0-71000 GCA_963556195.1 Sepiola atlantica
CTTGGGAACATGTTTCCTAGTTGTTTTCTTGAATATCAAGCGCAATTAAAGACGAAAATTAAAATTTAAAAAAATCGACAATTCTCGTGTACGCGGACCCATCAGATTTTGCCATTTTCAGCAAGTTTCTTTCTGCTGTGATAACTCTGGTTTTCTATGACATAGAAGTTACAAAATCTGTTGGGAACATGTTTCCTAGTTGTTTTCTTGAATATAAAGCGCAATTACAGAAGAAAATTAAAATTTAAAAAAATCGACAATTCTCGTGAACGCGGACACATCAGATTTTGCCATTTTCAGCAAGTTTCTTTCTGCTGTGATAACCCTGGTTTTCTATGACATAGAAGTTAAAAATCTGTTGGAAACAGGTTTCCTAGCTGTTTTCTTTAATATAAAGCCGTTTTAAAGACGAAAATGAAAATTTCAAAAAATCGACAATTCTCGTGAACGCGGACCCATCAGATTTTTCCATTTTCAGCAAGTTTCTCTCTGCTGTGATAACCCTGGTTTTCTATGACATAGAAGTTACAAAATCTCTTGGGAACATGTTTCCTAGTTGTTTTCTTGAATATAAAGCGCAATTAAAGAAGAAAATTAAAATTTAAAAAAATCGACAATTCTCGTGTACGCGGACCCATCAGACTTTGCCATTTTCAGCAAGTTTCTTTCTGCTGTGATAACTCTGGTTTTCTATGACATAGAAGTTACAAAATCTGTTGGGAACATGTTTCCTAGTTGTTTTCTTGAATATAAAGTGCAATTAAAGACGAAAATTAAAATTTCAAAAAATCGCCAATTCTCGTGAACGCGAACATATCAGGTTGTGCCATTTTAAGCAAGTTTCTCTCTTCTGGGATAACCCTGGTTTTCTAGGACATAAAAGTTTCAAAATCTGTTGGGAACATCTTTTCTAGTTGTTTTCTTGAATATAAACCCCTAAATAAAGAAGAAAATATGAATTTTAAAAAATCGACAATTCTCGTGAACGCGGACCCATCAGATTTTGCCATTTGCAGCAAGTTTCTTTCTGCTGTGATAACTCTGGTTTTCTATGACATAGAAATTATGAAATCTGTTGGGAACATGTTTCCTAGTTGTTTTCTTGAATATAAAGCGCAATTAAAGAAGAAAATTAAAATTTAAAAAAATCGACAATTCTCGTGTACGCGGACCCATCAAATTTTGCTATTTTCAGCAAGTTTCTTTCTGCTGTGATAACCCTGGTTTTCTATGACATAGAAGGTACAAAATCTCTCGGAAACATGTTTCCTTGTTGTTTTCTTGAATATAAAGCGCAATTAAAGAAGAAAATTAAAATTTACAAAAATCGACAATTCTCGTGTACGCGGACCCATCAGATTTTGCCATTTTCAGCAAGTTTCTTTCTGCTGTGATAACCCTGGTTTTCTATGACATAGACGTTACACAATCTGTTGGGAACATGTTTCCTAGCTGTTTTCTTGAATATAAAGCCGTTTTAAAGACGAAAATTAAAATTTCAAAAAATCGACAATTCTCGTGTACGCTGACCCATCAGATTTTGCCATTTTCAGCAAGTTTCTTTCTGCTGTGATAACCCTGGATTTCTATGACATAGAAGTTACAAAATCAGTTAGGAACTTGTTTCCTAGTTGTTTTCTTGAATATAAAGTGCAATTAAAGAATAAAATTAAAATTTCAAAGAATCGACAATTCTCGTGAACGCGGACACATCAGATTTTGCCATTTTCAGCAAGTTTCTTTCTGCTGTGATAACCCTGGTTTTCTATGACATAGAAGTTACAAAATCTCTTGGGAACATGTTTCCTAGTTGTTTTCTTGAATATCAAGCGCAATTAAAGACGAAAATGAAAATTTCAAAAAATCGACAATTCTCGTGTACGCGGACCCATCAGATTTTGCCATTTTCAGCAAGTTTCTTTCTGCTGTGATAACTCTGGTTTTCTATGACATAGAAGTTACAAAATCTGTTGGGAACATGTTTCCTAGTTGTTTTCTTGAATATAAAGCGCAATTAAAGAAGAAAATTAAAATTTAAAAAAATCGACAATTCTCGTGAACGCGGACACATCAGATTTTGCCATTTTCAGCAAGTTTCTTTCTGCTGTGATAACCCTGGTTTTCTATGACATAGAAGTTAAAAATCTGTTGGAAACAGGTTTCCTAGCTGTTTTCTTTAATATAAAGCCGTTTTAAAGACGAAAATGAAAATTTCAAAAAATCGACAATTCTCGTGAACGCGGACCCATCAGATTTTTCCATTTTCAGCAAGTTTCTCTCTGCTGTGATAACCCTGGTTTTCTATGACATAGAAGTTACAAAATCTCTTGGGAACATGTTTCCTAGTTGTTTTCTTGAATATAAAGCGCAATTAAAGAAGAAAATTAAAATTTAAAAAAATCGACAATTCTCGTGTACGCGGACCCATCAGACTTTGCCATTTTCAGAAAGTTTCTTTCTGCTGTGATAACTCTGGTTTTCTATGACATAGAAGTTACAAAATCTGTTGGGAACATGTTTCCTAGTTGTTTTCTTGAATATAAAGTGCAATTAAAGACGAAAATTAAAATTTCAAAAAATCGCCAATTCTCGTGAACGCGAACATATCAGGTTGTGCCATTTTAAGCAAGTTTCTCTCTTCTGGGATAACCCTGGTTTTCTAGGACATAAAAGTTTCAAAATCTGTTGGGAACATCTTTTCTAGTTGTTTTCTTGAATATAAACCCCTAAATAAAGAAGAAAATATGAATTTTAAAAAATCGACAATTCTCGTGAACGCGGACCCATCAGATTTTGCCATTTGCAGCAAGTTTCTTTCTGCTGTGATAACTCTGGTTTTCTATGACATAGAAATTATGAAATCTGTTGGGAACATGTTTCCTAGTTGTTTTCTTGAATATAAAGCGCAATTAAAGAAGAAAATTAAAATTTAAAAAAATCGACAATTCTCGTGTACGCGGACCCATCAAATTTTGCTATTTTCAGCAAGTTTCTTTCTGCTGTGATAACCCTGGTTTTCTATGACATAGAAGGTACAAAATCTCTCGGAAACATGTTTCCTTGTTGTTTTCTTGAATATAAAGCGCAATTAAAGAAGAAAATTAAAATTTACAAAAATCGACAATTCTCGTGTACGCGGACCCATCAGATTTTGCCATTTTCAGCAAGTTTCTTTCTGCTGTGATAACCCTGGTTTTCTATGACATAGACGTTACACAATCTGTTGGGAACATGTTTCCTAGCTGTTTTCTTGAATATAAAGCCGTTTTAAAGACGAAAATTAAAATTTCAAAAAATCGACAATTCTCGTGTACGCTGACCCATCAGATTTTGCCATTTTCAGCAAGTTTCTTTCTGCTGTGATAACCCTGGATTTCTATGACATAGAAGTTACAAAATCAGTTAGGAACTTGTTTCCTAGTTGTTTTCTTGAATATAAAGTGCAATTAAAGAATAAAATTAAAATTTCAAAGAATCGACAATTCTCGTGAACGCGGACACATCAGATTTTGCCATTTTCAGCAAGTTTCTTTCTGCTGTGATAACCCTGGTTTTCTATGACATAGAAGTTACAAAATCTCTTGGGAACATGTTTCCTAGTTGTTTTCTTGAATATCAAGCGCAATTAAAGACGAAAATTAAAATTTAAAAAAATCGACAATTCTCGTGTACGCGGACCCATCAGATTTTGCCATTTTCAGCAAGTTTCTTTCTGCTGTGATAACTCTGGTTTTCTATGACATAGAAGTTACAAAATCTGTTGGGAACATGTTTCCTAGTTGTTTTCTTGAATATAAAGCGCAATTAAAGAAGAAAATTAAAATTTAAAAAAATCGACTATTCTCGTGAACGCGGACACATCAGATTTTGCCATTTTCAGCAAGTTTCTTTCTGCTGTGATAACCCTGGTTTTCTATGACATAGAAGTTACAAAATCTGTTGGGAACATGTTTCCTAGCTGTTTTCTTGAATATAAAGCCGTTTTAAAGACGAAAATTAAAATTTCAAAAAATCGCCAATTCTCGTGAACGCGAACATGTCAGGTTGTGCCATTTTAAGCAAGTTTCTCTCTTCTGGGATAACCCTGGTTTTCTAGGACATAAAAGTTTCAAAATCTGTTGGGAACATCTTTTCTAGGAGTTTTCTTGAATATAAACCCCTAAATAAAGAAGAAAATATGAATTTTAAAAAATCGACAATTCTCGTGAACGCGGACCCATCAGATTTTGCCATTTGCAGCAAGTTTCTTTCTGCTGTGATAACTCTGGTTTTCTATGACATAGAAATTATGAAATCTGTTGGGAACATGTTTCCTAGTTGTTTTCTTGAATATAAAGCGCAATTAAAGAAGAAAATTAAAATTTAAAAAAATCGACAATTCTCTTGTACGCGGACTCATCAAATTTTGCTATTTTCAGCAAGTTTCTTTCTGCTGTGATAACCCTGGTTTTCTATGACATAGAAGGTACAAAATCTCTCGGAAACATGTTTCCTTGTTGTTTTCTTGAATATAAAGCGCAATTAAAGAAGAAAATTAAAATTTACAAAAATCGACAATTCTCGTGTACGCGGACTTATCAGATTTTGCCATTTTCAGCAAGTTTCTTTCTGCTGTGATAACCCTGGTTTTCTATGACATAGAAGTTACACAATCTGTTGGGAACATGTTTCCTAGCTGTTTTCTTGAATATAAAGCCGTTTTAAAGACGAAAATTAAAATTTCAAAAAATCGACAATTCTCGTGTACGCGGACCCATCAGATTTTGCCATTTTCAGCAAGTTTCTTTCTGCTGTGATAACCCTGGATTTCTATGACATAGAAGTTACAAAATCAGTTAGGAACTTGTTTCCTAGTTGTTTTCTTGAATATAAAGCGCAATTAAAGAAGAAAATTAAAATTTCAAAAAATCGACAATTCTCGTGTACGCGGACCCATCAGATTTTGCCATTTTCAGCAAGTTTCTTTCTGCTGTGATAACCCTGGTTTTCTATGACATAGAAGGTACAAAATCTCTTGGGAACATGTTTCCTAGTTGTTTTCTTGAATATAAAGCGCAATTAAAGAATAAAATTAAAATTTAAAAAAATCGACAATTCTCGTGTACGCGGACCCATCAGATTTTGCCATTTTCAGCAAGTTTCTTTCTGCTGATAACCCTGGTTTTCTATGACATAGAAGTTACAAAATCTGTTGGGAACATGTTTCCTTGCTGTTTTCTTGAATATGAAGCGCAATTAAAGACGAAAATTAAAATTTTAAAAACTCGATAATTCTCGTGTACGCGGACCCATCAAATTTTGCCATTTTCAGCAAGTTTCTTTCTGCTGTGATAACCCTGGTTTTCTATGACATAGAAGTTACAAAATCTGTTGGGAACATGTTTCCATGCTGTTTTCTTGAATATAAAGCGCAATTAAAGAAGAAAATTAAAATCTTAAAAAATCGACAATTCTCGTGTACGCGGACACATCAGATTTTGCCATTTTCAGCAAGTTTCTTTCTGCTGTGATAACCCTGGTTTTCTATGACATAGAAGTTACAAAATCTCTTGGGAACATGTTTCCTAGTTGTTTTCTTGAATATCTAGCGCAATTAAAGACGAAAATTAAAATTTAAAAAAATCGACAATTCCTGTGTACGCGGACCCATCAGATTTTGCCATTTTCAGCAAGTTTCTTTCTGCTGTGATAACTCTGGTTTTCTATGACATAGAAGTTACAAAATCTGTTGGGAACATGTTTCCTAGTAGTTTTCTTGAATATAAAGCGCAATTAAAGAAGAAAATTAAAATTTTAAAAAATCGACTATTCTCGTGAACGCGGACACATCAGATTTTGCCATTTTCAGCAAGTTTCTTTCTGCTGTGATAACCCTGGTTTTCTATGACATAGAAGTTACAAAATCTGTTGGGAACATGTTTCCTAGCTGTTTTCTTGAATATAAAGCCGTTTTAAAGACGAAAATTAAAATTTCAAAAAATCGCCAATTCTCGTGAACGCGAACATGTCAGGTTGTGCCATTTTAAGCAAGTTTCTCTCTTCTGGGATAACCCTGGTTTTCTAGGACATAAAAGTTTCAAAATCTGTTGGGAACATCTTTTCTAGGAGTTTTCTTGAATATAAACCCCTAAATAAAGAAGAAAATATGAATTTTAAAAAATCGACAATTCTCGTGAACGCGGACCCATCAGATTTTGCCATTTGCAGCAAGTTTCTTTCTGCTGTGATAACTCTGGTTTTCTATGACATAGAAATTATGAAATCTGTTGGGAACATGTTTCCTAGTTGTTTTCTTGAATATAAAGCGCAATTAAAGAAGAAAATTAAAATTTAAAAAAATCGACAATTCTCGTGTACGCGGACCCATCAGATTTTGCCATTTTCAGCAAGTTTCTTTCTGCTGTGATAACCCTGGTTTTCTATGACATAGAAGGTACAAAATCTCTTGGGAACATGTTTCCTAGTTGTTTTCTTGAATATAAAGCGCAATTAAAGAAGAAAATTAAAATTTAAAAAAATCGACAATTCTCGTGTACGCGGACCCATCAGATTTTGCCATTTTCAGCAAGTTTCTTTCTGCTGTGATAACCCTGGTTTTCTATGACATAGAAGTTACAAAATCTGTTGGGAACATGTTTCCTTGCTGTTTTCTTGAATATGAAGCGCAATTAAAGACGAAAATTAAAATTTTAAAAACTCGACAATTCTCGTGTACGCGGACCCATCAGATTTTGCCATTTGCAGCAAGTTTCTTTCTGCTGTGATAACTCTGGTTTTCTATGACATAGAAATTATGAAATCTGTTGGGAACATGTTTCCTAGTTGTTTTCTTGAATATAAAGCGCAATTAAAGAAGAAAATTAAAATTTAAAAAAATCGACAATTCTCGTGTACGCGGACCCATCAAATTTTGCTATTTTCAGCAAGTTTCTTTCTGCTGTGATAACCCTGGTTTTCTATGACATAGAAGGTACAAAATCTCTCGGAAACATGTTTCCTTGTTGTTTTCTTGCATATAAAGCGCAATTAAAGAAGAAAATTAAAATTTAAAAAAATCGACAATTCTCGTGTACGCGGACCCATCAGATTTTGCCATTTGCAGCAAGTTTCTTTCTGCTGTAGATAACCCTGGTTTTCTATGACATAGAAGTTACACAATCTGTTGGGAACATGTTTCCTAGCTGTTTTCTTGAATATAAAGCCGTTTTAAAGACGAAAATTAAAATTTCAAAAAATCGACAATTCTCGTGTACGCGGACCCATCAGATTTTGCCATTTTCAGCAAGTTTCTTTCTGCTGTGATAACCCTGGATTTCTATGACATAGAAGTTACAAAATCAGTTAGGAACTTGTTTCCTAGTTGTTTTCTTGAATATAAAGCGCAATTAAAGAAGAAAATTAAAATTTAAAAAAATCGACAATTCTCGTGTACGCGGACCCATCAGATTTTGCCATTTTCAGAAAGTTTCTTTCTGCTGTGATAACCCTGGTTTTCTATGACATAGAAGGTACAAAATCTCTTGGGAACATGTTTCCTAGTTGTTTTCTTGAATATAAAGCGCAATTAAAGAAGAAAATTGAAATTTAAAAAAATCGACAATTCTCGTGTACGCGGACCCATCAGATTTTGCCATTTTCAGCAAGTTTCTTTCTGCTGTGATAACCCTTGTTTTCTATGACATAGAAGTTACAAAATCTCTTGGGAACATGTTTCAATGCTGTTTTCTTGAATATGAAGCGCAATTAAAGACGAAAATTAAAATTTTAAAAACTCGACAATTCTCGTGTACGCGGACCCATCAGATTTTGCCATTTTCAGCAAGTTTCTTTCTGCTGTGATAACCCTGGTTTTCTATGACATAGAAGTTACAAAATCTGTTGGGAACATGTTTCCATGCTGTTTTCTTGAATATAAAGCGCAATTAAAGAAGAAAATTAAAATCTTAAAAAATCGACAATTCTCGTGTACGCGGACACATCAGATTTTGCCATTTTCAGCAAGTTACTTTCTGCTGTGATAACCCTGGTTTTCTATGACATAGAAGTTACAAAATCTGTTGGGAACATGTTTCCTAGCTGTTTTCTTGAATATAAAGCCGTTTTAAAGGCGAAAATTAAAATTTCAAAATATCGCCAATTCTCGTGAACGCGAACATGTCAGATTGTGCTATTTTAAGCAAGTTTCTCTCTTCTGGGATAACCCTGGTTTTCTAGGACATAAAAGTTTCAAAATCTGTTGGGAACATCTTTTCTAAGAGTTTTCTTGAATATAAACCCCTAAATAAAGAAGAAAATATGAATTTTTAAAAATCGACAATTCTCGTGAACGCGGACCCATCAGATTTTGCCATTTTCAGCAAGTTTCTTTCTGCTGTGATAACCATGGTTTTCTATGATATAGAAATTATGAAATCTGTTGGGAACATGTTTCCTAGTTGTTTTCTTGAATATAAAGCGCAATTAAAGAAGAAAATTAAAATTTAAAAAAATCGACAATTCTCGTGTACGCGGACCCATCAGATTTTGCCATTTTCAGCAAGTTTCTTTCTGCTGTGATAACCCTGGTTTTCTATGACATAGAAGTTACAAAATCTGTTGGAAACATGTTTCCGAGCTGTTTTCTTGAATATCAAGCCGTTTTAAAGACGAAAATTAAAATTTCAAAAAATCGACTATTCTCGTGAACGCGGACACATCAGATTTTGCCATTTTCAGCAAGTTTCTTTCTGCTGTGATAACCCTGGTTTTCTATGACATAGAAGTTACAAAATCTGTTGGGAACATGTTTACTAGTAGTTTTCTTGAATATAAAGCCGTTTTAAAGACGAAAATTAAAATTTCAAAAAATCGCCAATTCTCGTGAACGCGAACATGTCAGGTTGTGCCATTTTAAGCAAGTTTCTCTCTTCTGGGATAACCCTGGTTTTCTAGGACATAAAAGTTTCAAAATCTGTTGGGAACATCTTTTCTAGGAGTTTTCTTGAATATAAACCCCTAAATAAAGCAGAAAATTAAAATTTTAAAAAATCGACAATTCTCGTGAACGCGGACCCATCAGATTTTGCCATTTGCAGCAAGTTTCTTTCTGCTGTGATAACCCTGGTTTTCTATGACATAGAAGTTACAAAATCTGTTGGGAACATGTTTCTTAGCTGTTTTCTTGAATATAAAGCGCAATTAAAGAAGAAAATTAAAATCTCA
Organism: Sepiola atlantica; assembly: GCA_963556195.1. Classification (NCBI taxonomy): domain Eukaryota; kingdom Metazoa; phylum Mollusca; class Cephalopoda; order Sepiida; family Sepiolidae; genus Sepiola; species Sepiola atlantica. The sequence goes on from CAUVYP010000911.1 coordinate 9,202, forward strand.
AAAAATCGACAATTCTCGTGTACGCGGACCCATCAGATTTTGCCATTTTCAGCAAGTTTCTTTCTGCTGTGATAACCCTGGTTTTCTATGACATAGAAGTTACAAAATCTGTTGGGAACATGTTTCCTAGCTGTTTTCTTGAATATAAAGCCGTTTTAAAGACGAAAATTAAAATTTCAAAAAATCGCCAATTCTCGTGAACGCGAACATGTCAGGTTGTGCCATTTTAAGCAAGTTTCTCTCTTCTGGGATAACCCCGGTTTTCTAGGACATAAAAGTTTAAAAATCTGTTGGGAACATCTTTTCTAGGAGTTTTCTTGAATATAAACCCCTAAATAAAGAAGAAAATATGAATTTAAAAAAATCGACAATTCTCGTGTACGCGGACCCATCAGATTTTGCCATTTTCAGCAAGTTTCTTTTCTGCTGTGATAACCCTGGTTTTCTATGACATAGAAGGTACAAAATCTCTTGGGAACATGTTTCCTAGTTGTTTTCTTGAATATAAAGCGCAATTAAAGAAGAAAATTAAAATTTAAAAAAATCGACAATTCTCGTGTACGCGGCCCCATCAGATTTTGCCATTTTCAGCAAGTTTCTTTCTGCTGTGATAACCCTGGTTTTCTATGACATAGAAGTTACAAAATCTGTTGGGAACATGTTTCCTTGCTGTTTTCTTGAATATGAAGCGCAATTAAAGACGAAAATTAAAATTTTAAAAACTCGACAATTCTCGTGTACGCGGACCCATCAGATTTTGCCATTTGCAGCAAGTTTCTTTCTGCTGTGATAACTCTGGTTTTCTATGACATAGAAATTATGAAATCTGTTGGGAACATGTTTCCTAGTTGTTTTCTTGAATATAAAGCGCAATTAAAGAAGAAAATTAAAATTTAAAAAAATCGACAATTCTCGTGTACGCGGACCCATCAAATTTTGCTATTTTCAGCAAGTTTCTTTCTGCTGTGATAACCCTGGTTTTCTATGACATAGAAGGTACAAAATCTCTCGGAAACATGTTTCCTTGTTGTTTTCTTGCATATAAAGCGCAATTAAAGAAGAAAATTAAAATTTACAAAAATCGACAATTCTCGTGTACGCGGACCCATCAGATTTTGCCATTTTCAGCAAGTTTCTTTCTGCTGTAGATAACCCTGGTTTTCTATGACATAGAAGTTACACAATCTGTTGGGAACATGTTTCCTAGCTGTTTTCTTGAATATAAAGCCGTTTTAAAGACGAAAATTAAAATTTCAAAAAATCGACAATTCTCGTGTACGCGGACCCATCAGATTTTGCCATTTTCAGCAAGTTTCTTTCTGCTGTGATAACCCTGGATTTCTATGACATAGAAGTTACAAAATCAGTTAGGAACTTGTTTCCTAGTTGTTTTCTTGAATATAAAGCGCAATTAAAGAAGAAAATTAAAATTTAAAAAAATCGACAATTCTCGTGTACGCGGACCCATCAGATTTTGCCATTTTCAGCAAGTTTCTTTCTGCTGTGATAACCCTGGTTTTCTATGACATAGAAGGTACAAAATCTCTTGGGAACATGTTTCCTAGTTGTTTTCTTGAATATAAAGCGCAATTAAAGAAGAAAATTGAAATTTTAAAAAATCGACAATTCTCGTGTACGCGGACCCATCAGATTTTGCCATTTTCAGCAAGTTTCTTTCTGCTGTGATAACCCTGGTTTTCTATGACATAGAAGTTACAAAATCTCTTGGGAACATGTTTCAATGCTGTTTTCTTGAATATGAAGCGCAATTAAAGACGAAAATTAAAATTTTAAAAACTCGACAATTCTCGTGTACGCGGACCCATCAAATTTTGCCATTTTCAGCAAGTTTCTTTCTGCTGTGATAACCCTGGTTTTCTATGACATAGAAGTTACAAAATCTGTTGGGAACATGTTTCCATGCTGTTTTCTTGAATATAAAGCGCAATTAAAGAAGAAAATTAAAATCTTAAAAAATCGACAATTCTCGTGTACGCGGACACATCAGATTTTGCCATTTTCAGCAAGTTACTTTCTGCTGTGATAACCCTGGTTTTCTATGACATAGAAGTTACAAAATCTGTTGGGAACATGTTTCCTAGCTGTTTTCTTGAATATAAAGCCGTTTTAAAGGCGAAAATTAAAATTTCAAAATATCGCCAATTCTCGTGAACGCGAACATGTCAGATTGTGCTATTTTAAGCAAGTTTCTCTCTTCTGGGATAACCCTGGTTTTCTAGGACATAAAAGTTTCAAAATCTGTTGGGAACATCTTTTCTAAGAGTTTTCTTGAATATAAACCCCTAAATAAAGAAGAAAATATGAATTTTTAAAAATCGACAATTCTCGTGAACGCGGACCCATCAGATTTTGCCATTTTCAGCAAGTTTCTTTCTGCTGTGATAACCATGGTTTTCTATGATATAGAAATTATGAAATCTGTTGGGAACATGTTTCCTAGTTGTTTTCTTGAATATAAAGCGCAATTAAAGAAGAAAATTAAAATTTAAAAAAATCGACAATTCTCGTGTACGCGGACCCATCAGATTTTGCCATTTTCAGCAAGTTTCTTTCTGCTGTGATAACCCTGGTTTTCTATGACATAGAAGTTACAAAATCTGTTGGAAACATGTTTCCGAGCTGTTTTCTTGAATATCAAGCCGTTTTAAAGACGAAAATTAAAATTTCAAAAAATCGACTATTCTCGTGAACGCGGACACATCAGATTTTGCCATTTTCAGCAAGTTTCTTTCTGCTGTGATAACCCTGGTTTTCTATGACATAGAAGTTACAAAATCTGTTGGGAACATGTTTCCTAGCTGTTTTCTTGAATATAAAGCCGTTTTAAAGACGAAAATTAAAATTTCAAAAAATCGCCAATTCTCGTGAACGCGAACATGTCAGGTTGTGCCATTTTAAGCAAGTTTCTCTCTTCTGGGATAACCCCGGTTTTCTAGGACATAAAAGTTTAAAAATCTGTTGGGAACATCTTTTCTAGGAGTTTTCTTGAATATAAACCCCTAAATAAAGAAGAAAATATGAATTTAAAAAAATCGACAATTCTCGTGAACGCGGACCCATCAGATTTTGCCATTTGCAGCAAGTTTCTTTCTGCTGTGATAACTCTGGTTTTCTATGACATAGAAATTATGAAATCTGTTGGGAACATGTTTCCTAGTTTTTTTCTTGAATATAAAGCGCAATTAAAGAAGAAAATTAAAATTTCAAAAAATCGACAATTCTCGTGTACGCGGACCCATCAGATTTTGCCATTTTCAGCAAATTTCTTTCTGCTGTGATAACTCTGGTTTTCTATGACATAGAAGTTACAAAATCTGTTGGGAACATCTTTTCTAGGAGTTTTCTTGAATATAAACCCCTAAATAAAGAAGAAAATATGAATTTTAAAAAATCGACAATTCTCGTGAACGCGGACCCATCAGATTTTGCCATTTGCAGCAAGTTTCTTTCTGCTGTGATAACTCTGGTTTTCTATGACATAGAAATTATGAAATCTGTTGGGAACATGTTTCCTAGTTGTTTTCTTGAATATAAAGCGCAATTAAAGAAGAAAATTAAAATTTAAAAAAATCGACAATTCTCGTGTACGCGGACCCATCAAATTTTGCTATTTTCAGCAAGTTTCTTTCTGCTGTGATAACCCTGGTTTTCTATGACATAGAAGGTACAAAATCTCTCGGAAACATGTTTCCTTGTTGTTTTCTTGAATATAAAGCGCAATTAAAGAAGAAAATTAAAATTTACAAAAATCGACAATTCTCGTGTACGCAGACCCATCAGATTTTGCCATTTTCAGCAAGTTTCTTTCTGCTGTGATAACCCTGGTTTTCTATGACATAGAAGTTACACAATCTGTTGGGAACATGTTTCCTAGCTGTTTTCTTGAATATAAAGCCGTTTTAAAGACGAAAATTAAAATTTCAAAAAATCGACAATTCTCGTGTACGCGGACCCATCAGATTTTGCCATTTTCAGCAAGTTTCTTTCTGCTGTGATAACCCTGGATTTCTATGACATAGTAGTTACAAAATCAGTTAGGAACTTGTTTCCTAGTTGTTTTCTTGAATATAAAGCGCAATTAAAGAAGAAAATTAAAATTTCAAAAAATCGACAATTCTCGTGTACGCGGACCCATCAGATTTTGCCATTTTCAGCAAGTTTCTTTCTGCTGTGATAACCCTGGATTTCTATGACATAGAAGTTACAAAATCAGTTAGGAACTTGTTTCCTAGTTGTTTTCTTGAATATAAAGTGCAATTAAAGAATAAAATTAAAATTTCAAAGAATCGACAATTCTCGTGAACGCGGACACATCAGATTTTGCCATTTTCAGCAAGTTTCTTTCTGCTGTGATAACCCTGGTTTTCTATGACATAGAAGTTACAAAATCTCTTGGGAACATGTTTCCTAGTTGTTTTCTTGAATATCAAGCGCAATTAAAGACGAAAATTAAAATTTAAAAAAATCGACAATTCTCGTGTACGCGGACCCATCAGATTTTGCCATTTTCAGCAAGTTTCTTTCTGCTGTGATAACTCTGGTTTTCTATGACATAGAAGTTACAAAATCTGTTGGGAACATGTTTCCTAGTTGTTTTCTTGAATATAAAGCGCAATTAAAGAAGAAAATTAAAATTTAAAAAAATCGACAATTCTCGTGTACGCGGACCCATCAGATTTTGCCATTTTCAGCAAGTTTCTTTCTGCTGTGATAACCCTGGTTTTCTATGACATAGAAGTTACAAAATCTGTTGGGAACATGTTTCATTGCTGTTTTCTTGAATATGAAGCGCAATTAAAGAAGAAAATTAAAATTTAAAAAAATCGACAATTCTCGTGTACGCGGACCCATCAGATTTTGCCATTTGCAGCAAGTTTCTTTCTGCTGTGATAACTCTGGTTTTCTATGACATAGAAATTATGAAATCTGTTGGGAACATGTTTCCTAGTTGTTTTCTTGAATATAAAGCGCAATTAAAGAAGAAAATTAAAATTTAAAAAAATCGACAATTCTCGTGTACGCGGACCCATCAAATTTTGCTATTTTCAGCAAGTTTCTTTCTGCTGTGATAACCCTGGTTTTCTATGACATAGAAGGTACAAAATCTCTCGGAAACATGTTTCCTTGTTGTTTTCTTGCATATAAAGCGCAATTAAAGAAGAAAATTAAAATTTACAAAAATCGACAATTCTCGTGTACGCGGACCCATCAGATTTTGCCATTTTCAGCAAGTTTCTTTCTGCTGTAGATAACCCTGGTTTTCTATGACATAGAAGTTACACAATCTGTTGGGAACATGTTTCCTAGCTGTTTTCTTGAATATAAAGCCGTTTTAAAGACGAAAATTAAAATTTCAAAAAATCGACAATTCTCGTGTACGCGGACCCATCAGATTTTGCCATTTTCAGCAAGTTTCTTTCTGCTGTGATAACCCTGGATTTCTATGACATAGAAGTTACAAAATCAGTTAGGAACTTGTTTCCTAGTTGTTTTCTTGAATATAAAGCGCAATTAAAGAAGAAAATTAAAATTTTAAAAAATCGACAATTCTCGTGTACGCGGACCCATCAGATTTTGCCATTTTCAGCAAGTTTCTTTCTGCTGTGATAACCCTGGTTTTCTATGACATAGAAGGTACAAAATCTCTTGGGAACATGTTTCCTAGTTGTTTTCTTGAATATAAAGTGCAATTAAAGAAGAAAATTGAAATTTTAAAAAATCGACAATTCTCGTGTACGCGGACCCATCAGATTTTGCCATTTTCAGCAAGTTTCTTTCTGCTGTGATAACCCTGGTTTTCTATGACATAGAAGTTACAAAATCTCTTGGGAACATGTTTCAATGCTGTTTTCTTGAATATGAAGCGCAATTAAAGACGAAAATTAAAATTTTAAAAACTCGACAATTCTCGTGTACGCGGACCCATCAAATTTTGCCATTTTCAGCAAGTTTCTTTCTGCTGTGATAACCCTGGTTTTCTATGACATAGAAGTTACAAAATCTGTTGGGAACATGTTTCCATGCTGTTTTCTTGAATATAAAGCGCAATTAAAGAAGAAAATTAAAATCTTAAAAAATCGACAATTCTCGTGTACGCGGACACATCAGATTTTGCCATTTTCAGCAAGTTACTTTCTGCTGTGATAACCCTGGTTTTCTATGACATAGAAGTTACAAAATCTGTTGGGAACATGTTTCCTAGCTGTTTTCTTGAATATAAAGCCGTTTTAAAGGCGAAAATTAAAATTTCAAAATATCGCCAATTCTCGTGAACGCGAACATGTCAGATTGTGCTATTTTAAGCAAGTTTCTCTCTTCTGGGATAACCCTGGTTTTCTAGGACATAAAAGTTTCAAAATCTGTTGGGAACATCTTTTCTAAGAGTTTTCTTGAATATAAACCCCTAAATAAAGAAGAAAATATGAATTTTTAAAAATCGACAATTCTCGTGAACGCGGACCCATCAGATTTTGCCATTTTCAGCAAGTTTCTTTCTGCTGTGATAACCATGGTTTTCTATGATATAGAAATTATGAAATCTGTTGGGAACATGTTTCCTAGTTGTTTTCTTGAATATAAAGCGCAATTAAAGAAGAAAATTAAAATTTAAAAAAATCGACAATTCTCGTGTACGCGGACCCATCAGATTTTGCCATTTTCAGCAAGTTTCTTTCTGCTGTGATAACCCTGGTTTTCTATGACATAGAAGTTACAAAATCTGTTGGAAACATGTTTCCGAGCTGTTTTCTTGAATATCAAGCCGTTTTAAAGACGAAAATTAAAATTTCAAAAAATCGACTATTCTCGTGAACGCGGACACATCAGATTTTGCCATTTTCAGCAAGTTTCTTTCTGCTGTGATAACCCTGGTTTTCTATGACATAGAAGTTACAAAATCTGTTGGGAACATGTTTCCTAGCTGTTTTCTTGAATATAAAGCCGTTTTAAAGACGAAAATTAAAATTTCAAAAAATCGCCAATTCTCGTGAACGCGAACATGTCAGGTTGTGCCATTTTAAGCAAGTTTCTCTCTTCTGGGATAACCCCGGTTTTCTAGGACATAAAAGTTTAAAAATCTGTTGGGAACATCTTTTCTAGGAGTTTTCTTGAATATAAACCCCTAAATAAAGAAGAAAATATGAATTTAAAAAAATCGACAATTCTCGTGAACGCGGACCCATCAGATTTTGCCATTTGCAGCAAGTTTCTTTCTGCTGTGATAACTCTGGTTTTCTATGACATAGAAATTATGAAATCTGTTGGGAACATGTTTCCTAGTTTTTTTCTTGAATATAAAGCGCAATTAAAGAAGAAAATTAAAATTTCAAAAAATCGACAATTCTCGTGTACGCGGACCCATCAGATTTTGCCATTTTCAGCAAATTTCTTTCTGCTGTGATAACTCTGGTTTTCTATGACATAGAAGTTACAAAATCTGTTGGGAACATCTTTTCTAGGAGTTTTCTTGAATATAAACCCCTAAATAAAGAAGAAAATATGAATTTTAAAAAATCGACAATTCTCGTGAACGCGGACCCATCAGATTTTGCCATTTGCAGCAAGTTTCTTTCTGCTGTGATAACTCTGGTTTTCTATGACATAGAAATTATGAAATCTGTTGGGAACATGTTTCCTAGTTGTTTTCTTGAATATAAAGCGCAATTAAAGAAGAAAATTAAAATTTAAAAAAATCGACAATTCTCGTGTACGCGGACCCATCAAATTTTGCTATTTTCAGCAAGTTTCTTTCTGCTGTGATAACCCTGGTTTTCTATGACATAGAAGGTACAAAATCTCTCGGAAACATGTTTCCTTGTTGTTTTCTTGAATATAAAGCGCAATTAAAGAAGAAAATTAAAATTTACAAAAATCGACAATTCTCGTGTACGCAGACCCATCAGATTTTGCCATTTTCAGCAAGTTTCTTTCTGCTGTGATAACCCTGGTTTTCTATGACATAGAAGTTACACAATCTGTTGGGAACATGTTTCCTAGCTGTTTTCTTGAATATCAAGCGCAATTAAAGACGAAAATTAAAATTTCAAAAAATCGACAATTCTCGTGTACGCGGACCCATCAGATTTTGCCATTTTCAGCAAGTTTCTTTCTGCTGTGATAACCCTGGATTTCTATGACATAGTAGTTACAAAATCAGTTAGGAACTTGTTTCCTAGTTGTTTTCTTGAATATAAAGCGCAATTAAAGAAGAAAATTAAAATTTCAAAAAATCGACAATTCTCGTGTACGCGGACCCATCAGATTTTGCCATTTTCAGCAAGTTTCTTTCTGCTGTGATAACCCTGGATTTCTATGACATAGAAGTTACAAAATCAGTTAGGAACTTGTTTCCTAGTTGTTTTCTTGAATATAAAGTGCAATTAAAGAATAAAATTAAAATTTCAAAGAATCGACAATTCTCGTGAACGCGGACACATCAGATTTTGCCATTTTCAGCAAGTTTCTTTCTGCTGTGATAACCCTGGTTTTCTATGACATAGAAGTTACAAAATCTCTTGGGAACATGTTTCCTAGTTGTTTTCTTGAATATCAAGCGCAATTAAAGACGAAAATTAAAATTTAAAAAAATCGACAATTCTCGTGTACGCGGACCCATCAGATTTTGCCATTTTCAGCAAGTTTCTTTCTGCTGTGATAACTCTGGTTTTCTATGACATAGAAGTTACAAAATCTGTTGGGAACATGTTTCCTAGTTGTTTTCTTGAATATAAAGCGCAATTAAAGAAGAAAATTAAAATTTAAAAAAATCGACAATTCTCGTGTACGCGGACCCATCAGATTTTGCCATTTTCAGCAAGTTTCTTTCTGCTGTGATAACCCTGGTTTTCTATGACATAGAAGTTACAAAATCTGTTGGGAACATGTTTCATTGCTGTTTTCTTGAATATGAAGCGCAATTAAAGACGAAAATAAAAATTTTAAAAACTCGACAATTCTCGTGTACGCGGACCCATCAAATTTTTCCATTTTCAGCAAGTTTCTTTCTGCTGTGATAACCCTGGTTTTCTATGACATAGAAGTTACAAAATCTGTTGGGAACATGTTTCCATGCTGTTTTCTTGAATATAAAGCGCAATTAAAGAAGAGAATTAAAATCTTAAAAAATCGACAATTCTCGTGTACGCGGACACATCAGATTTTGCCATTTTCAGCAAGTTTCTTTCTGCTGTGATAACCCTGGTTTTCTATGACATAGAAGTTACAAAATCTCTTGGGAACATGTTTCCTAGTTGTTTTCTTGAATATCAAGCGCAATTAAAGACGAAAATTAAAATTTCAAAAAATCGCCAATTCTCGTGAACGCGAACATGTCAGGTTGTGCCATTTTAAGCAAGTTTCTCTCTTCTGGGATAACCCTGGTTTTCTAGGACATAAAAGTTTCAAAATCTGTTGGGAACATCTTTTCTAGGAGTTTTCTTGAATATAAACCCCTAAATAAAGCAGAAAATTAAAATTTTAAAAAATCGACAATTCTCGTGAACGCGGACCCATCAGATTTTGCCATTTGCAGCAAGTTTCTTTCTGCTGTGATAACCCTGGTTTTCTATGACATAGAAGTTACAAAATCTGTTGGGAACATGTTTCTTAGCTGTTTTCTTGAATATAAACCGCAATTAAAATAGAAAATTAAAATCTTAAAAAATCGACAATTCTCGTGTACGCGGACCCATCAGATTTTGCCATTTTCAGCAAGTTTCTTTCTGCTGTGATAACCCTGGTTTTCTATGACATAGAAGTTACAAAATCTGTTGGGAACATGTTTCCTAGCTGTTTTCTTGAATATAAAGCCGTTTTAAAGACGAAAATTAAAATTTCAAAAAATCGCCAATTCTCGTGAACGCGAACATGTCAGGTTGTGCCATTTTAAGCAAGTTTCTCTCTTCTGGGATAACCCTGGTTTTCTAGGACATAAAAGTTTAAAAATCTGTTGGGAACATCTTTTCTAGGAGTTTTCTTGAATATGAACCCCTAAATAAAGAAGAAAATATGAATTTTAAAAAATCGACAATTCTCGTGAACGCGGACCCATCAGATTTTGCCATTTGCAGCAAGTTTCTTTCTGCTGTGATAACTCTGGTTTTCTATGACATAGAAATTATGAAATCTGTTGGGAACATGTTTCCTAGTTGTTTTCTTGAATATAAAGCGCAATTAAAGAAGAAAATTAAAATTTTAAAAAATCGACAATTCTCGTGTACGCGGACCCATCAGATTTTGCCATTTTCAGCAAGTTTCTTTCTGCTGTGATAACCCTGGTTTTCTATGACATAGAAGTTACACAATCTGTTGGGAACATGTTTCCTAGCTGTTTTCTTGAATATAAAGCCGTTTTAAAGACGAAAATTAAAATTTCAAAAAATCGACAATTCTCGTGTACGCGGACCCATCAGATTTTGCCATTTTCAGCAAGTTTCTTTCTGCTGTGATAACCCTGGATTTCTATGACATAGTAGTTACAAAATCAGTTAGGAACTTGTTTCCTAGTTGTTTTCTTGAATATAAAGCGCAATTAAAGAAGAAAATTAAAATTTCAAAAAATCGACAATTCTCGTGTACGCGGACCCATCAGATTTTGCCATTTTCAGCAAGTTTCTTTCTGCTGTGATAACCCTGGTTTTCTATGACATAGAAGTTACAAAATCTCTTGGGAACATGTTTCCTAGTTGTTTTCTTGAATATCAAGCGCAATTAAAGACGAAAATTAAAATTTAAAAAAATCGACAATTCTCGTGTACGCGGACCCATCAGATTTTGCCATTTTCAGCAAGTTTCTTTCTGCTGTGATAACTCTGGTTTTCTATGACATAGAAGTTACAAAATCTGTTGGGAACATGTTTCCTAGTTGTTTTCTTGAATATAAAGCGCAATTAAAGAAGAAAATTAAAATTTAAAAAAATCGACTATTCTCGTGAACGCGGACACATCAGATTTTGCCATTTTCAGCAAGTTTCTTTCTGCTGTGATAACCCTGGTTTTCTATGACATAGAAGTTACAAAATCTGTTGGGAACATGTTTCCTAGCTGTTTTCTTGAATATAAAGCCGTTTTAAAGACGAAAATTAAAATTTCAAAAAATCGCCAATTCTCGTGAACGCGAACATGTCAGGTTGTGCCATTTTAAGCAAGTTTCTCTCTTCTGGGAAAACCCTGGTTTTCTAGGACATAAAAGTTTAAAAATCTGTTGGGAACATCTTTTCTAGGAGTTTTCTTGAATATGAACCCCTAAATAAAGAAGAAAATATGAATTTTAAAAAATCGACAATTCTCGTGAACGCGGACCCATCAGATTTTGCCATTTGCAGCAAGTTTCTTTCTGCTGTGATAACTCTGGTTTTCTATGACATAGAAATTATGAAATCTGTTGGGAACATGTTTCCTAGTTGTTTTCTTGAATATAAAGCGCAATTAAAGAAGAAAATTAAAATTTAAAAAAATCGACAATTCTCGTGTACGCGGACCCATCAAATTTTGCTATTTTCAGCAAGTTTCTTTCTGCTGTGATAACCCTGGTTTTCTATGACATAGAAGGTACAAAATCTCTCGGAAACATGTTTCCTTGTTGTTTTCTTGAATATAAAGCGCAATTAAAGAAGAAAATTAAAATTTACAAAAATCGACAATTCTCGTGTACGCGGACCCATCAGATTTTGCCATTTTCAGCAAGTTTCTTTCTGCTGTGATAACACTGGTTTTCTATGACATAGAAGTTACACAATCTGTTGGGAACATGTTTCCTAGCTGTTTTCTTGAATATAAAGCCGTTTTAAAGACGAAAATTAAAATTTCAAAAAATCGACAATTCTCGTGTACGCGGACCCATCAGATTTTGCCATTTTCAGCAAGTTTCTTTCTGCTGTGATAACCCTGGATTTCTATGACATAGAAGTTACAAAATCAGTTAGGAACTTGTTTCCTAGTTGTTTTCTTGAATATAAAGCGCAATTAAAGAAGAAAATTAAAATTTCAAAAAATCGACAATTCTCGTGTACGCGGACCCATCAGATTTTGCCATTTTCAGCAAGTTTCTTTCTGCTGTGATAACACTGGTTTTCTATGACATAGAAGGTACAAAATCTCTTGGGAACATGTTTCCTAGTTGTTTTCTTGAATATAAAGCGCAATTAAAGAAGAAAATTAAAATTTTAAAAAATCGACAATTCTCGTGTACGCGGACCCATCAGATTTTGCCATTTTCAGCAAGTTTCTTTCTGCTGTGATAACCCTGGTTTTCTATGACATAGAAGTTACAAAATCTGTTGGGAACATGTTTCCTTGCTGTTTTCTTGAATATGAAGCGCAATTAAAGACGAAAATTAAAATTTTAAAAACTCGACAATTCTCGTGTACGCGGACCCATCAAATTTTGCCATTTTCAGCAAGTTTCTTTCTGCTGTGATAACCCTGGTTTTCTATGACATAGAAGTTACAAAATCTGTTGGGAACATGTTTCCATGCTGTTTTCTTGAATATAAAGCGCAATTAAAGAAGAAAATTAAAATTTAAAAAAATCGACAATTCTCGTGTACGCGGACCCATCAGATTTTGCCATTTTCAGCAAGTTTCTTTCTGCTGTGATAACCCTGGTTTTCTATGACATAGAAGTTACAAAATCTGTTGGGAACATGTTTCCTAGCTGTTTTCTTGAATATCAAGCCGTTTTAAAGACGAAAATTAAAATTTCAAAATATCGCCAATTCTGGTAAACGCGAACATGTCAGATTGTGCCATTTTAAGCAAGTGTCTCTCTTCTGGGATAACCCTGGTTTTCTAGGACATAAAAGTTTCAAAATCTGTTGGGAACATCTTTTCTAGGAGTTTTCTTGAATATAAACCCCTAAATAAAGCAGAAAATTAAAATTTTAAAAAATCGACAATTCTCGTGAACGCGGACCCATCAGATTTTGCCATTTGCAGCAAGTTTCTTTCTGCTGTGATAACTCTGGTTTTCTATGACATAGAAATTATGAAATCTGTTGGGAACATGTTTCCTAGTTTTTTTCTTGAATATAAAGCGGAATTAAAGAAGAAAATTAAAATTTCAAAAAATCAACAATTCTCGTGTACGCGGACCCATCAGATTTTGCCATTTTCAGCAAATTTCTTTCTGCTGTGATAACTCTGGTTTTCTATGACATAGAAGTTACAAAATCTGTTGGGAACATGTTTCCTAGTTGTTTTCTTGAATATAAAGCGCAATTAAAGAAGAAAATTAAAATTTAAAAAAATCGACTATTCTCGTGAACGCTGACACATCAGATTTTGCCATTTTCAGCAAGTTTCTTTCTGCTGTGATAACCCTGGTTTTCTATGACATAGAAGTTACAAAATCTGTTGGGAACATCTTTTCTAGGAGTTTTCTTGAATATAAACCCCTAAATAAAGAAGAAAATAAGAATTTTAAAAAATCGACAATTCTCGTGAACGCGGACCCATCAGATTTTGCCATTTGCAGCAAGTTTCTTTCTGCTGTGATAACTCTGGTTTTCTATGACATAGAAATTATGAAATCTGTTGGGAACATGTTTCCTAGTTGTTTTCTTGAATATAAAGCGCAATTAAAGAAGAAAATTAAAATTTAAAAAAATCGACAATTCTCGTGTACGCGGACCCATCAAATTTTGCTATTTTCAGCAAGTTTCTTTCTGCTGTGATAACCCTGGTTTTCTATGACATAGAAGGTACAAAATCTCTCGGAAACATGTTTCCTTGTTGTTTTCTTGAATATAAAGCGCAATTAAAGAAGAAAATTAAAATTTACAAAAATCGACAATTCTCGTGTACGCAGACCCATCAGATTTTGCCATTTTCAGCAAGTTTCTTTCTGCTGTGATAACCCTGGTTTTCTATGACATAGAAGTTACACAATCTGTTGGGAACATGTTTCCTAGCTGTTTTCTTGAATATAAAGCCGTTTTAAAGACGAAAATTAAAATTTCAAAAAATCGACAATTCTCGTGTACGCGGACCCATCAGATTTTGCCATTTTCAGCAAGTTTCTTTCTGCTGTGATAACCCTGGATTTCTATGACATAGTAGTTACAAAATCAGTTAGGAACTTGTTTCCTAGTTGTTTTCTTGAATATAAAGCGCAATTAAAGAAGAAAATTAAAATTTAAAAAAATCGACAATTCTCGTGTACGCGGACCCATCAGATTTTGCCATTTTCAGCAAGTTTCTTTCTGCTGTGATAACCCTGGTTTTCTATGACATAGAAGTTACAAAATCTGTTGGGAACATGTTTCATTGCTGTTTTCTTGAATATGAAGCGCAATTAAAGACGAAAATTAAAATTTTAAAAACTCGACAATTCTCGTGTACGCGGACCCATCAAATTTTTCCATTTTCAGCAAGTTTCTTTCTGCTGTGATAACCCTGGTTTTCTATGACATAGAAGTTACAAAATCTGTTGGGAACATGTTTCCATGCTGTTTTCTTGAATATAAAGCGCAATTAAAGAAGAGAATTAAAATCTTAAAAAATCGACAATTCTCGTGTACGCGGACACATCAGATTTTGCCATTTTCAGCAAGTTTCTTTCTGCTGTGATAACCCTGGTTTTCTATGACATAGAAGTTACAAAATCTCTTGGGAACATGTTTCCTAGTTGTTTTCTTGAATATCAAGCGCAATTAAAGACGAAAATTAAAATTTCAAAAAATCGCCAATTCTCGTGAACGCGAACATGTCAGGTTGTGCCATTTTAAGCAAGTTTCTCTCTTCTGGGATAACCCTGGTTTTCTAGGACATAAAAGTTTCAAAATCTGTTGGGAACATCTTTTCTAGGAGTTTTCTTGAATATAAACCCCTAAATAAAGCAGAAAATTAAAATTTTAAAAAATCGACAATTCTCGTGAACGCGGACCCATCAGATTTTGCCATTTGCAGCAAGTTTCTTTCTGCTGTGATAACCCTGGTTTTCTATGACATAGAAGTTACAAAATCTGTTGGGAACATGTTTCTTAGCTGTTTTCTTGAATATAAAGCGCAATTAAAGAAGAAAATTAAAATCTTAAAAAATCGACAATTCTCGTGTACGCGGACCCATCAGATTTTGCCATTTTCAGCAAGTTTCTTTCTGCTGTGATAACCCTGGTTTTCTATGACATAGAAGTTACAAAATCTGTTGGGAACATGTTTCCTAGCTGTTTTCTTGAATATAAAGCCGTTTTAAAGACGAAAATTAAAATTTCAAAAAATCGCCAATTCTCGTGAACGCGAACATGTCAGGTTGTGCCATTTTAAGCAAGTTTCTCTCTTCTGGGATAACCCCGGTTTTCTAGGACATAAAAGTTTAAAAATCTGTTGGGAACATCTTTTCTAGGAGTTTTCTTGAATATAAACCCCTAAATAAAGAAGAAAATATGAATTTAAAAAAATCGACAATTCTCGTGAACGCGGACCCATCAGATTTTGCCATTTGCAGCAAGTTTCTTTCTGCTGTGATAACTCTGGTTTTCTATGACATAGAAATTATGAAATCTGTTGGGAACATGTTTCCTAGTTTTTTTCTTGAATATAAAGCGCAATTAAAGAAGAAAATTAAAATTTCAAAAAATCGACAATTCTCGTGTACGCGGACCCATCAGATTTTGCCATTTTCAGCAAATTTCTTTCTGCTGTGATAACCCTGGTTTTCTATGACATAGAAGTTACAAAATCTGTTGGGAACATCTTTTCTAGGAGTTTTCTTGAATATAAACCCCTAAATAAAGAAGAAAATATGAATTTTAAAAAATCGACAATTCTCGTGAACGCGGACCCATCAGATTTTGCCATTTGCAGCAAGTTTCTTTCTGCTGTGATAACTCTGGTTTTCTATGACATAGAAATTATGAAATCTGTTGGGAACATGTTTCCTAGTTGTTTTCTTGAATATAAAGCGCAATTAAAGAAGAAAATTAAAATTTAAAAAAATCGACAATTCTCGTGTACGCGGACCCATCAAATTTTGCTATTTTCAGCAAGTTTCTTTCTGCTGTGATAACCCTGGTTTTCTATGACATAGAAGGTACAAAATCTCTCGGAAACATGTTTCCTTGTTGTTTTCTTGAATATAAAGCGCAATTAAAGAAGAAAATTAAAATTTACAAAAATCGACAATTCTCGTGTACGCAGACCCATCAGATTTTGCCATTTTCAGCAAGTTTCTTTCTGCTGTGATAACCCTGGTTTTCTATGACATAGAAGTTACACAATCTGTTGGGAACATGTTTCCTAGCTGTTTTCTTGAATATAAAGCCGTTTTAAAGACGAAAATTAAAATTTCAAAAAATCGACAATTCTCGTGTACGCGGACCCATCAGATTTTGCCATTTTCAGCAAGTTTCTTTCTGCTGTGATAACCCTGGATTTCTATGACATAGTAGTTACAAAATCAGTTAGGAACTTGTTTCCTAGTTGTTTTCTTGAATATAAAGCGCAATTAAAGAAGAAAATTAAAATTTCAAAAAATCGACAATTCTCGTGTACGCGGACCCATCAGATTTTGCCATTTTCAGCAAGTTTCTTTCTGCTGTGATAACCCTGGTTTTCTATGACATAGAAGGTACAAAATCTCTTGGGAACATGTTTCCTAGTTGTTTTCTTGAATATAAAGCGCAATTAAAGAATAAAATTAAAATTTAAAAAAATCGACAATTCTCGTGTACGCGGACCCATCAGATTTTGCCATTTTCAGCAAGTTTCTTTCTGCTGTGATAACCCTGGTTTTCTATGACATAGAAGTTACAAAATCTGTTGGGAACATGTTTCATTGCTGTTTTCTTGAATATGAAGCGCAATTAAAGACGAAAATTAAAATTTTAAAAACTCGACAATTCTCGTGTACGCGGACCCATCAAATTTTTCCATTTTCAGCAAGTTTCTTTCTGCTGTGATAACCCTGGTTTTCTATGACATAGAAGTTACAAAATCTGTTGGGAACATGTTTCCATGCTGTTTTCTTGAATATAAAGCGCAATTAAAGAAGAAAATAAAAATCTTAAAAAATCGACAATTCTCGTGTACGCGGACACATCAGATTTTGCCATTTTCAGCAAGTTTCTTTCTGCTGTGATAACCCTGGTTTTCTATGACATAGAAGTTACAAAATCTCTTGGAAACATGTTTCCTAGTTGTTTTCTTGAATATCAAGCGCAATTAAAGACGAAAATTAAAATTTAAAAAAATCGACAATTCTCGTGTACGCGGACCCATCAGATTTTGCCATTTTCAGCAAGTTTCTTTCTGCTGTGATAACTCTGGTTTTCTATGACATAGAAGTTACAAAATCTGTTGGGAACATGTTTCCTAGTTGTTTTCTTGAATATAAAGCGCAATTAAAGAAGAAAATTAAAATTTAAAAAAATCGACTATTCTCGTGAACGCGGACACATCAGATTTTGCCATTTTCAGCAAGTTTCTTTCTGCTGTGATAACCCTGGTTTTCTATGACATAGAAGTTACAAAATCTGTTGGGAACATGTTTCCTAGCTGTTTTCTTGAATATAAAGCCGTTTTAAAGACGAAAATTAAAATTTCAAAAAATCGCCAATTCTCGTGAACGCGAACATGTCAGGTTGTGCCATTTTAAGCAAGTTTCTCTCTTCTGGGATAACCCTGGTTTTCTAGGACATAAAAGTTTAAAAATCTGTTGGGAACATCTTTTCTAGGAGTTTTCTTGAATATGAACCCCTAAATAAAGAAGAAAATATGAATTTTAAAAAATCGACAATTCTCGTGAACGCGGACCCATCAGATTTTGCCATTTGCAGCAAGTTTCTTTCTGCTGTGATAACTCTGGTTTTCTATGACATAGAAATTATGAAATCTGTTGGGAACATGTTTCCTAGTTGTTTTCTTGAATATAAAGCGCAATTAAAGAAGAAAATTAAAATTTACAAAAATCGACAATTCTCGTGTACGCAGACCCATCAGATTTTGCCATTTTCAGCAAGTTTCTTTCTGCTGTGATAACCCTGGTTTTCTATGACATAGAAGTTACACAATCTGTTGGGAACATGTTTCCTAGCTGTTTTCTTGAATATAAAGCCGTTTTAAAGACGAAAATTAAAATTTCAAAAAATCGACAATTCTCGTGTACGCGGACCCATCAGATTTTGCCATTTTCAGCAAGTTTCTTTCTGCTGTGATAACCCTGGATTTCTATGACATAGTAGTTACAAAATCAGTTAGGAACTTGTTTCCTAGTTGTTTTCTTGAATATAAAGCGCAATTAAAGAAGAAAATTAAAATTTCAAAAAATCGACAATTCTCGTGTACGCGGACCCATCAGATTTTGCCATTTTCAGCAAGTTTCTTTCTGCTGTGATAACCCTGGTTTTCTATGACATAGAAGGTACAAAATCTCTTGGGAACATGTTTCCTAGTTGTTTTCTTGAATATAAAGCGCAATTAAAGAATAAAATTAAAATTTAAAAAAATCGACAATTCTCGTGTACGCGGACCCATCAGATTTTGCCATTTTCAGCAAGTTTCTTTCTGCTGTGATAACCCTGGTTTTCTATGACATAGAAGTTACAAAATCTGTTGGGAACATGTTTCATTGCTGTTTTCTTGAATATGAAGCGCAATTAAAGACGAAAATTAAAATTTTAAAAACTCGACAATTCTCGTGTACGCGGACCCATCAAATTTTTCCATTTTCAGCAAGTTTCTTTCTGCTGTGATAAACCTGGTTTTCTATGACATAGAAGTTACAAAATCTGTTGGGAACATGTTTCCATGCTGTTTTCTTGAATATAAAGCGCAATTAAAGAAGAAAATTAAAATCTTAAAAAATCGACAATTCTCGTGTACGCGGACACATCAGATTTTGCCATTTTCAGCAAGTTTCTTTCTGCTGTGATAACCCTGGTTTTCTATGACATAGAAGTTACAAAATCTCTTGGGAACATGTTTCCTAGTTGTTTTCTTGAATATCAAGCGCAATTAAAGACGAAAATTAAAATTTAAAAAAATCGACAATTCTCGTGTACGCGGACCCATCAGATTTTGCCATTTTCAGCAAGTTTCTTTCTGCTGTGATAACTCTGGTTTTCTATGACATAGAAGTTACAAAATCTGTTGGGAACATGTTTCCTAGTTGTTTTCTTGAATATAAAGCGCAATTAAAGAAGAAAATTAAAATTTAAAAAAATCGACTATTCTCGTGAACGCGGACACATCAGATTTTGCCATTTTCAGCAAGTTTCTTTCTGCTGTGATAACCCTGGTTTTCTATGACATAGAAGTTACAAAATCTGTTGGGAACATGTTTCCTAGCTGTTTTCTTGAATATAAAGCCGTTTTAAAGACGAAAATTAAAATTTCAAAAAATCGCCAATTCTCGTGAACGCGAACATGTCAGGTTGTGCCATTTTAAGCAAGTTTCTCTCTTCTGGGATAACCCTGGTTTTCTAGGACATAAAAGTTTAAAAATCTGTTGGGAACATCTTTTCTAGGAGTTTTCTTGAATATGAACCCCTAAATAAAGAAGAAAATATGAATTTTAAAAAATCGACAATTCTCGTGAACGCGGACCCATCAGATTTTGCCATTTGCAGCAAGTTTCTTTCTGCTGTGATAACTCTGGTTTTCTATGACATAGAAATTATGAAATCTGTTGGGAACATGTTTCCTAGTTGTTTTCTTGAATATAAAGCGCAATTAAAGAAGAAAATTAAAATTTAAAAAAATCGACAATTCTCGTGTACGCGGACCCATCAAATTTTGCTATTTTCAGCAAGTTTCTTTCTGCTGTGATAACCCTGGTTTTCTATGACATAGAAGGTACAAAATCTCTCGGAAACATGTTTCCTTGTTGTTTTCTTGAATATAAAGCGCAATTAAAGAAGAAAATTAAAATTTACAAAAATCGACAATTCTCGTGTACGCGGACCCATCAGATTTTGCCATTTTCAGCAAGTTTCTTTCTGCTGTGATAACACTGGTTTTCTATGACATAGAAGTTACACAATCTGTTGGGAACATGTTTCCTAGCTGTTTTCTTGAATATAAAGCCGTTTTAAAGACGAAAATTAAAATTTCAAAAAATCGACAATTCTCGTGTACGCGGACCCATCAGATTTTGCCATTTTCAGCAAGTTTCTTTCTGCTGTGATAACCCTGGATTTCTATGACATAGTAGTTACAAAATCAGTTAGGAACTTGTTTCCTAGTTGTTTTCTTGAATATAAAGCGCAATTAAAGAAGAAAATTAAAATTTCAAAAAATCGACAATTCTCGTGTACGCGGACCCATCAGATTTTGCCATTTTCAGCAAGTTTCTTTCTGCTGTGATAACCCTGGTTTTCTATGACATAGAAGGTACAAAATCTCTTGGGAACATGTTTCCTAGTTGTTTTCTTGAATATAAAGCGCAATTAAAGAATAAAATTAAAATTTAAAAAAATCGACAATTCTCGTGTACGCGGACCCATCAGATTTTGCCATTTTCAGCAAGTTTCTTTCTGCTGTGATAACCCTGGTTTTCTATGACATAGAAGTTACAAAATCTGTTGGGAACATGTTTCATTGCTGTTTTCTTGAATATGAAGCGCAATTAAAGACGAAAATTAAAATTTTAAAAACTCGACAATTCTCGTGTACGCGGACCCATCAAATTTTTCCATTTTCAGCAAGTTTCTTTCTGCTGTGATAACCCTGGTTTTCTATGACATAGAAGTTACAAAATCTGTTGGGAACATGTTTCCATGCTGTTTTCTTGAATATAAAGCGCAATTAAAGAAGAAAATTAAAATCTTAAAAAATCGACAATTCTCGTGTACGCGGACACATCAGATTTTGCCATTTTCAGCAAGTTTCTTTCTGCTGTGATAACCCTGGTTTTCTATGACATAGAAGTTACAAAATCTCTTGGGAACATGTTTCCTAGTTGTTTTCTTGAATATCAAGCGCAATTAAAGACGAAAATTAAAATTTAAAAAAATCGACAATTCTCGTGTACGCGGACCCATCAGATTTTGCCATTTTCAGCAAGTTTCTTTCTGCTGTGATAACTCTGGTTTTCTATGACATAGAAGTTACAAAATCTGTTGGGAACATGTTTCCTAGTTGTTTTCTTGAATATAAAGCGCAATTAAAGAAGAAAATTAAAATTTAAAAAAATCGACTATTCTCGTGAACGCGGACACATCAGATTTTGCCATTTTCAGCAAGTTTCTTTCTGCTGTGATAACCCTGGTTTTCTATGACATAGAAGTTACAAAATCTGTTGGGAACATGTTTCCTAGCTGTTTTCTTGAATATAAAGCCGTTTTAAAGACGAAAATTAAAATTTCAAAAAATCGCCAATTCTCGTGAACGCGAACATGTCAGGTTGTGCCATTTTAAGCAAGTTTCTCTCTTCTGGGATAACCCTGGTTTTCTAGGACATAAAAGTTTAAAAATCTGTTGGGAACATCTTTTCTAGGAGTTTTCTTGAATATGAACCCCTAAATAAAGAAGAAAATATGAATTTTAAAAAATCGACAATTCTCGTGAACGCGGACCCATCAGATTTTGCCATTTGCAGCAAGTTTCTTTCTGCTGTGATAACTCTGGTTTTCTATGACATAGAAATTATGAAATCTGTTGGGAACATGTTTCCTAGTTGTTTTCTTGAATATAAAGCGCAATTAAAGAAGAAAATTAAAATTTAAAAAAATCGACAATTCTCGTGTACGCGGACCCATCAAATTTTGCTATTTTCAGCAAGTTTCTTTCTGCTGTGATAACCCTGGTTTTCTATGACATAGAAGGTACAAAATCTCTCGGAAACATGTTTCCTTGTTGTTTTCTTGAATATAAAGCGCAATTAAAGAAGAAAATTAAAATTTACAAAAATCGACAATTCTCGTGTACGCGGACCCATCAGATTTTGCCATTTTCAGCAAGTTTCTTTCTGCTGTGATAACACTGGTTTTCTATGACATAGAAGTTACACAATCTGTTGGGAACATGTTTCCTAGCTGTTTTCTTGAATATAAAGCCGTTTTAAAGACGAAAATTAAAATTTCAAAAAATCGACAATTCTCGTGTACGCGGACCCATCAGATTTTGCCATTTTCAGCAAGTTTCTTTCTGCTGTGATAACCCTGGATTTCTATGACATAGTAGTTACAAAATCAGTTAGGAACTTGTTTCCTAGTTGTTTTCTTGAATATAAAGCGCAATTAAAGAAGAAAATTAAAATTTCAAAAAATCGACAATTCTCGTGTACGCGGACCCATCAGATTTTGCCATTTTCAGCAAGTTTCTTTCTGCTGTGATAACCCTGGTTTTCTATGACATAGAAGGTACAAAATCTCTTGGGAACATGTTTCCTAGTTGTTTTCTTGAATATAAAGCGCAATTAAAGAATAAAATTAAAATTTAAAAAAATCGACAATTCTCGTGTACGCGGACCCATCAGATTTTGCCATTTTCAGCAAGTTTCTTTCTGCTGTGATAACCCTGGTTTTCTATGACATAGAAGTTACAAAATCTGTTGGGAACATGTTTCATTGCTGTTTTCTTGAATATGAAGCGCAATTAAAGACGAAAATTAAAATTTTAAAAACTCGACAATTCTCGTGTACGCGGACCCATCAAATTTTTCCATTTTCAGCAAGTTTCTTTCTGCTGTGATAACCCTGGTTTTCTATGACATAGAAGTTACAAAATCTGTTGGGAACATGTTTCCATGCTGTTTTCTTGAATATAAAGCGCAATTAAAGAAGAAAATTAAAATCTTAAAAAATCGACAATTCTCGTGTACGCGGACACATCAGATTTTGCCATTTTCAGCAAGTTTCTTTCTGCTGTGATAACCCTGGTTTTCTATGACATAGAAGTTACAAAATCTCTTGGGAACATGTTTCCTAGTTGTTTTCTTGAATATCAAGCGCAATTAAAGACGAAAATTAAAATTTAAAAAAATCGACAATTCTCGTGTACGCGGACCCATCAGATTTTGCCATTTTCAGCAAGTTTCTTTCTGCTGTGATAACTCTGGTTTTCTATGACATAGAAGTTACAAAATCTGTTGGGAACATGTTTCCTAGTTGTTTTCTTGAATATAAAGCGCAATTAAAGAAGAAAATTAAAATTTAAAAAAATCGACTATTCTCGTGAACGCGGACACATCAGATTTTGCCATTTTCAGCAAGTTTCTTTCTGCTGTGATAACCCTGGTTTTCTATGACATAGAAGTTACAAAATCTGTTGGGAACATGTTTCCTAGCTGTTTTCTTGAATATAAAGCCGTTTTAAAGACGAAAATTAAAATTTCAAAAAATCGCCAATTCTCGTGAACGCGAACATGTCAGGTTGTGCCATTTTAAGCAAGTTTCTCTCTTCTGGGATAACCCTTGTTTTCTAGGACATAAAAGTTTAAAAATCTGTTGGGAACATCTTTTCTAGGAGTTTTCTTGAATATGAACCCCTAAATAAAGAAGAAAATATGAATTTTAAAAAATCGACAATTCTCGTGAACGCGGACCCATCAGATTTTGCCATTTGCAGCAAGTTTCTTTCTGCTGTGATAACTCTGGTTTTCTATGACATAGAAATTATGAAATCTGTTGGGAACATGTTTCCTAGTTGTTTTCTTGAATATAAAGCGCAATTAAAGAAGAAAATTAAAATTTAAAAAAATCGACAATTCTCGTGTACGCGGACCCATCAAATTTTGCTATTTTCAGCAAGTTTCTTTCTGCTGTGATAACCCTGGTTTTCTATGACATAGAAGGTACAAAATCTCTCGGAAACATGTTTCCTTGTTGTTTTCTTGAATATAAAGCGCAATTAAAGAAGAAAATTAAAATTTACAAAAATCGACAATTCTCGTGTACGCGGACCCATCAGATTTTGCCATTTTCAGCAAGTTTCTTTCTGCTGTGATAACACTGGTTTTCTATGACATAGAAGTTACACAATCTGTTGGGAACATGTTTCCTAGCTGTTTTCTTGAATATAAAGCCGTTTTAAAGACGAAAATTAAAATTTCAAAAAATCGACAATTCTCGTGTACGCGGACCCATCAGATTTTGCCATTTTCAGCAAGTTTCTTTCTGCTGTGATAACCCTGGATTTCTATGACATAGTAGTTACAAAATCAGTTAGGAACTTGTTTCCTAGTTGTTTTCTTGAATATAAAGCGCAATTAAAGAAGAAAATT
Organism: Sepiola atlantica; assembly: GCA_963556195.1. Lineage (NCBI taxonomy): Eukaryota > Metazoa > Mollusca > Cephalopoda > Sepiida > Sepiolidae > Sepiola > Sepiola atlantica. Next base: position 33,380 of record CAUVYP010000911.1, read on the forward strand.
AAAATTTCAAAAAATCGACAATTCTCGTGTACGCGGACCCATCAGATTTTGCCATTTTCAGCAAGTTTCTTTCTGCTGTGATAACCCTGGTTTTCTATGACATAGAAGGTACAAAATCTCTTGGGAACATGTTTCCTAGTTGTTTTCTTGAATATAAAGCGCAATTAAAGAATAAAATTAAAATTTAAAAAAATCGACAATTCTCGTGTACGCGGACCCATCAGATTTTGCCATTTTCAGCAAGTTTCTTTCTGCTGTGATAACCCTGGTTTTCTATGACATAGAAGTTACAAAATCTGTTGGGAACATGTTTCATTGCTGTTTTCTTGAATATGAAGCGCAATTAAAGACGAAAATTAAAATTTTAAAAACTCGACAATTCTCGTGTACGCGGACCCATCAAATTTTGCCATTTTCAGCAAGTTTCTTTCTGCTGTGATAACCCTGGTTTTCTATGACATAGAAGTTACAAAATCTGTTGGGAACATGTTTCCATGCTGTTTTCTTGAATATAAAGCGCAATTAAAGAAGAAAATTAAAATCTTAAAAAATCGACAATTCTCGTGTACGCGGACACATCAGATTTTGCCATTTTCAGCAAGTTTCTTTCTGCTGTGATAACCCTGGTTTTCTATGACATAGAAGTTACAAAATCTCTTGGGAACATGTTTCCTAGTTGTTTTCTTGAATATCAAGCGCAATTAAAGACGAAAATTAAAATTTAAAAAAATCGACAATTCTCGTGTACGCGGACCCATCAGATTTTGCCATTTTCAGCAAGTTTCTTTCTGCTGTGATAACTCTGGTTTTCTATGACATAGAAGTTACAAAATCTGTTGGGAACATGTTTCCTAGTTGTTTTCTTGAATATAAAGCGCAATTAAAGAAGAAAATTAAAATTTAAAAAAATCGACTATTCTCGTGAACGCGGACACATCAGATTTTGCCATTTTCAGCAAGTTTCTTTCTGCTGTGATAACCCTGGTTTTCTATGACATAGAAGTTACAAAATCTGTTGGGAACATGTTTCCTAGCTGTTTTCTTGAATATAAAGCCGTTTTAAAGACGAAAATTAAAATTTCAAAAAATCGCCAATTCTCGTGAACGCGAACATGTCAGGTTGTGCCATTTTAAGCAAGTTTCTCTCTTCTGGGATAACCCTGGTTTTCTAGGACATAAAAGTTTTAAAATCTGTTGGGAACATCTTTTCTAGGAGTTTTCTTGAATATGAACCCCTAAATAAAGAAGAAAATATGAATTTTAAAAAATCGACAATTCTCGTGAACGCGGACCCATCAGATTTTGCCATTTGCAGCAAGTTTCTTTCTGCTGTGATAACTCTGGTTTTCTATGACATAGAAATTATGAAATCTGTTGGGAACATGTTTCCTAGTTGTTTTCTTGAATATAAAGCGCAATTAAAGAAGAAAATTAAAATTTAAAAAAATCGACAATTCTCGTGTACGCGGACCCATCAAATTTTGCTATTTTCAGCAAGTTTCTTTCTGCTGTGATAACCCTGGTTTTCTATGACATAGAAGGTACAAAATCTCTCGGAAACATGTTTCCTTGTTGTTTTCTTGAATATAAAGCGCAATTAAAGAAGAAAATTAAAATTTACAAAAATCGACAATTCTCGTGTACGCGGACCCATCAGATTTTGCCATTTTCAGCAAGTTTCTTTCTGCTGTGATAACACTGGTTTTCTATGACATAGAAGTTACACAATCTGTTGGGAACGTGTTTCCTAGCTGTTTTCTTGAATATAAAGCCGTTTTAAAGACGAAAATTAAAATTTCAAAAAATCGACAATTCTCGTGTACGCGGACCCATCAGATTTTGCCATTTTCAGCAAGTTTCTTTCTGCTGTGATAACCCTGGATTTCTATGACATAGTAGTTACAAAATCAGTTAGGAACTTGTTTCCTAGTTGTTTTCTTGAATATAAAGCGCAATTAAAGAAGAAAATTAAAATTTCAAAAAATCGACAATTCTCGTGTACGCGGACCCATCAGATTTTGCCATTTTCAGCAAGTTTCTTTCTGCTGTGATAACCCTGGTTTTCTATGACATAGAAGGTACAAAATCTCTTGGGAACATGTTTCCTAGTTGTTTTCTTGAATATAAAGCGCAATTAAAGAATAAAATTAAAATTTAAAAAAATCGACAATTCTCGTGTACGCGGACCCATCAGATTTTGCCATTTTCAGCAAGTTTCTTTCTGCTGTGATAACCCTGGTTTTCTATGACATAGAAGTTACAAAATCTGTTGGGAACATGTTTCATTGCTGTTTTCTTGAATATGAAGCGCAATTAAAGACGAAAATTAAAATTTTAAAAACTCGACAATTCTCGTGTACGCGGACCCATCAAATTTTTCCATTTTCAGCAAGTTTCTTTCTGCTGTGATAACCCTGGTTTTCTATGACATAGAAGTTACAAAATCTGTTGGGAACATGTTTCCATGCTGTTTTCTTGAATATAAAGCGCAATTAAAGAAGAAAATTAAAATCTTAAAAAATCGACAATTCTCGTGTACGCGGACACATCAGATTTTGCCATTTTCAGCAAGTTTCTTTCTGCTGTGATAACCCTGGTTTTCTATGACATAGAAGTTACAAAATCTCTTGGGAACATGTTTCCTAGTTGTTTTCTTGAATATCAAGCGCAATTAAAGACGAAAATTAAAATTTAAAAAAATCGACAATTCTCGTGTACGCGGACCCATCAGATTTTGCCATTTTCAGCAAGTTTCTTTCTGCTGTGATAACTCTGGTTTTCTATGACATAGAAGTTACAAAATCTGTTGGGAACATGTTTCCTAGTTGTTTTCTTGAATATAAAGCGCAATTAAAGAAGAAAATTAAAATTTAAAAAAATCGACTATTCTCGTGAACGCGGACACATCAGATTTTGCCATTTTCAGCAAGTTTCTTTCTGCTGTGATAACCCTGGTTTTCTATGACATAGAAGTTACAAAATCTGTTGGGAACATGTTTCCTAGCTGTTTTCTTGAATATAAAGCCGTTTTAAAGACGAAAATTAAAATTTCAAAAAATCGCCAATTCTCCTGAACGCGAACATGTCAGGTTGTGCCATTTTAAGCAAGTTTCTCTCTTCTGGGATAACCCTGGTTTTCTAGGACATAAAAGTTTAAAAATCTGTTGGGAACATCTTTTCTAGGAGTTTTCTTGAATATGAACCCCTAAATAAAGAAGAAAATATGAATTTTAAAAAATCGACAATTCTCGTGAACGCGGACCCATCAGATTTTGCCATTTGCAGCAAGTTTCTTTCTGCTGTGATAACACTGGTTTTCTATGACATAGAAATTATGAAATCTGTTGGGAACATGTTTCCTAGTTGTTTTCTTGAATATAAAGCGCAATTAAAGAAGAAAATTAAAATTTAAAAAAATCGACAATTCTCGTGTACGCGGACCCATCAAATTTTGCTATTTTCAGCAAGTTTCTTTCTGCTGTGATAACCCTGGTTTTCTATGACATAGAAGGTACAAAATCTCTCGGAAAAATGTTTCCTTGTTGTTTTCTTGAATATAAAGCCGTTTTAAAGACGAAAATTAAAATTTCAAAAAATCGACAATTCTCGTGTACGCGGACCCATCAGATTTTGCCATTTTCAGCAAGTTTCTTTCTGCTGTGATAACCCTGGATTTCTATGACATAGTAGTTACAAAATCAGTTAGGAACTTGTTTCCTAGTTGTTTTCTTGAATATAAAGCGCAATTAAAGAAGAAAATTAAAATTTCAAAAAATCGACAATTCTCGTGTACGCGGACCCATCAGATTTTGCCATTTTCAGCAAGTTTCTTTCTGCTGTGATAACCCTGGTTTTCTATGACATAGAAGGTACAAAATCTCTTGGGAACATGTTTCCTAGTTGTTTTCTTGAATATAAAGCGCAATTAAAGAATCAAATTAAAATTTAAAAAAATCGACAATTCTCGTGTACGCGGACCCATCAGATTTTGCCATTTTCAGCAAGTTTCTTTCTGCTGTGATAACCCTGGTTTTCTATGACATAGAAGTTACAAAATCTGTTGGGAACATGTTTCATTGCTGTTTTCTTGAATATGAAGCGCAATTAAAGACGAAAATTAAAATTTTAAAAACTCGACAATTCTCGTGTACGCGGACCCATCAGATTTTGCCATTTTCAGCAAGTTTCTTTCTGCTGTGATAACCCTGGTTTTCTATGACATAGAAGGTACAAAATCTCTTGGGAACATGTTTCCTAGTTGTTTTCTTGAATATAAAGCGCAATTAAAGAATAAAATTAAAATTTAAAAAAATCGACAATTCTCGTGTACGCGGACCCATCAGATTTTGCCATTTTCAGCAAGTTTCTTTCTGCTGTGATAACCCTGGTTTTCTATGACATAGAAGTTACAAAATCTGTTGGGAACATGTTTCATTGCTGTTTTCTTGAATATGAAGCGCAATTAAAGACGAAAATTAAAATTTTAAAAACTCGACAATTCTCGTGTACGCGGACCCATCAGATTTTGCCATTTGCAGCAAGTTTCTTTCTGCTGTGATAACACTGGTTTTCTATGACATAGAAATTATGAAATCTGTTGGGAACATGTTTCCTAGTTGTTTTCTTGAATATAAAGCGCAATTAAAGAAGAAAATTAAAATTTAAAAAAATCGACAATTCTCGTGTACGCGGACCCATCAGATTTTGCCATTTTCAGCAAGTTTCTTTCTGCTGTGATAACACTGGTTTTCTATGACATAGAAGTTACACAATCTGTTGGGAACATGTTTCCTAGCTGTTTTCTTGAATATAAAGCCGTTTTAAAGACGAAAATTAAAATTTCAAAAAATCGACAATTCTCGTGTACGCGGACCCATCAGATTTTGCCATTTTCAGCAAGTTTCTTTCTGCTGTGATAACCCTGGATTTCTATGACATAGTAGTTACAAAATCAGTTAGGAACTTGTTTCCTAGTTGTTTTCTTTAATATAAAGCGCAATTAAAGAAGAAAATTAAAATTTCAAAAAATCGACAATTCTCGTGTACGCGGACCCATCAGATTTTGCCATTTTCAGCAAGTTTCTTTCTGCTGTGATAACCCTGGTTTTCTATGACATAGAAGGTACAAAATCTCTTGGGAACATGTTTCCTAGTTGTTTTCTTGAATATAAAGCGCAATTAAAGAATAAAATTAAAATTTAAAAAAATCGACAATTCTCGTGTACGCGGACCCATCAGATTTTGCCATTTTCAGCAAGTTTCTTTCTGCTGTGATAACCCTGGTTTTCTATGACATAGAAGTTACAAAATCTGTTGGGAACATGTTTCATTGCTGTTTTCTTGAATATGAAGCGCAATTAAAGACGAAAATTAAAATTTTAAAAACTCGACAATTCTCGTGTACGCGGACCCATCAAATTTTTCCATTTTCAGCAAGTTTCTTTCTGCTGTGATAACCCTGGTTTTCTATGACATAGAAGTTACAAAATCTGTTGGGAACATGTTTCCATGCTGTTTTCTTGAATATAAAGCGCAATTAAAGAAGAGAATTAAAATCTTAAAAAATCGACAATTCTCGTGTACGCGGACACATCAGATTTTGCCATTTTCAGCAAGTTTCTTTCTGCTGTGATAACCCTGGTTTTCTATGACATAGAAGTTACAAAATCTCTTGGGAACATGTTTCCTAGTTGTTTTCTTGAATATCAAGCGCAATTAAAGACGAAAATTAAAATTTAAAAAAATCGACAATTCTCGTGTACGCGGACCCATCAGATTTTGCCATTTTCAGCAAGTTTCTTTCTGCTGTGATAACTCTGGTTTTCTATGACATAGAAGTTACAAAATCTGTTGGGAACATGTTTCCTAGTTGTTTTCTTGAATATAAAGCGCAATTAAAGAAGAAAATTAAAATTTAAAAAAATCGACTATTCTCGTGAACGCGGACACATCAGATTTTGCCATTTTCAGCAAGTTTCTTTCTGCTGTGATAACCCTGGTTTTCTATGACATAGAAGTTACAAAATCTGTTGGGAACATGTTTCCTAGCTGTTTTCTTGAATATAAAGCCGTTTTAAAGACGAAAATTAAAATTTCAAAAAATCGCCAATTCTCCTGAACGCGAACATGTCAGGTTGTGCCATTTTAAGCAAGTTTCTCTCTTCTGGGATAACCCTGGTTTTCTAGGACATAAAAGTTTAAAAATCTGTTGGGAACATCTTTTCTAGGAGTTTTCTTGAATATGAACCCCTAAATAAAGAAGAAAATATGAATTTTAAAAAATCGACAATTCTCGTGAACGCGGACCCATCAGATTTTGCCATTTGCAGCAAGTTTCTTTCTGCTGTGATAACACTGGTTTTCTATGACATAGAAATTATGAAATCTGTTGGGAACATGTTTCCTAGTTGTTTTCTTGAATATAAAGCGCAATTAAAGAAGAAAATTAAAATTTAAAAAAATCGACAATTCTCGTGTACGCGGACCCATCAAATTTTGCTATTTTCAGCAAGTTTCTTTCTGCTGTGATAACCCTGGTTTTCTATGACATAGAAGGTACAAAATCTCTCGGAAAAATGTTTCCTTGTTGTTTTCTTGAATATAAAGCCGTTTTAAAGACGAAAATTAAAATTTCAAAAAATCGACAATTCTCGTGTACGCGGACCCATCAGATTTTGCCATTTTCAGCAAGTTTCTTTCTGCTGTGATAACCCTGGATTTCTATGACATAGTAGTTACAAAATCAGTTAGGAACTTGTTTCCTAGTTGTTTTCTTGAATATAAAGCGCAATTAAAGAAGAAAATTAAAATTTCAAAAAATCGACAATTCTCGTGTACGCGGACCCATCAGATTTTGCCATTTTCAGCAAGTTTCTTTCTGCTGTGATAACCCTGGTTTTCTATGACATAGAAGGTACAAAATCTCTTGGGAACATGTTTCCTAGTTGTTTTCTTGAATATAAAGCGCAATTAAAGAATCAAATTAAAATTTAAAAAAATCGACAATTCTCGTGTACGCGGACCCATCAGATTTTGCCATTTTCAGCAAGTTTCTTTCTGCTGTGATAACCCTGGTTTTCTATGACATAGAAGTTACAAAATCTGTTGGGAACATGTTTCATTGCTGTTTTCTTGAATATGAAGCGCAATTAAAGACGAAAATTAAAATTTTAAAAACTCGACAATTCTCGTGTACGCGGACCCATCAGATTTTGCCATTTTCAGCAAGTTTCTTTCTGCTGTGATAACCCTGGTTTTCTATGACATAGAAGGTACAAAATCTCTTGGGAACATGTTTCCTAGTTGTTTTCTTGAATATAAAGCGCAATTAAAGAATAAAATTAAAATTTAAAAAAATCGACAATTCTCGTGTACGCGGACCCATCAGATTTTGCCATTTTCAGCAAGTTTCTTTCTGCTGTGATAACCCTGGTTTTCTATGACATAGAAGTTACAAAATCTGTTGGGAACATGTTTCATTGCTGTTTTCTTGAATATGAAGCGCAATTAAAGACGAAAATTAAAATTTTAAAAACTCGACAATTCTCGTGTACGCGGACCCATCAGATTTTGCCATTTGCAGCAAGTTTCTTTCTGCTGTGATAACACTGGTTTTCTATGACATAGAAATTATGAAATCTGTTGGGAACATGTTTCCTAGTTGTTTTCTTGAATATAAAGCGCAATTAAAGAAGAAAATTAAAATTTAAAAAAATCGACAATTCTCGTGTACGCGGACCCATCAGATTTTGCCATTTTCAGCAAGTTTCTTTCTGCTGTGATAACACTGGTTTTCTATGACATAGAAGTTACACAATCTGTTGGGAACATGTTTCCTAGCTGTTTTCTTGAATATAAAGCCGTTTTAAAGACGAAAATTAAAATTTCAAAAAATCGACAATTCTCGTGTACGCGGACCCATCAGATTTTGCCATTTTCAGCAAGTTTCTTTCTGCTGTGATAACCCTGGATTTCTATGACATAGTAGTTACAAAATCAGTTAGGAACTTGTTTCCTAGTTGTTTTCTTTAATATAAAGCGCAATTAAAGAAGAAAATTAAAATTTCAAAAAATCGACAATTCTCGTGTACGCGGACCCATCAGATTTTGCCATTTTCAGCAAGTTTCTTTCTGCTGTGATAACCCTGGTTTTCTATGACATAGAAGGTACAAAATCTCTTGGGAACATGTTTCCTAGTTGTTTTCTTGAATATAAAGCGCAATTAAAGAATAAAATTAAAATTTAAAAAAATCGACAATTCTCGTGTACGCGGACCCATCAGATTTTGCCATTTTCAGCAAGTTTCTTTCTGCTGTGATAACCCTGGTTTTCTATGACATAGAAGTTACAAAATCTGTTGGGAACATGTTTCATTGCTGTTTTCTTGAATATGAAGCGCAATTAAAGACGAAAATTAAAATTTTAAAAACTCGACAATTCTCGTGTACGCGGACCCATCAAATTTTTCCATTTTCAGCAAGTTTCTTTCTGCTGTGATAACCCTGGTTTTCTATGACATAGAAGTTACAAAATCTGTTGGGAACATGTTTCCATGCTGTTTTCTTGAATATAAAGCGCAATTAAAGAAGAGAATTAAAATCTTAAAAAATCGACAATTCTCGTGTACGCGGACACATCAGATTTTGCCATTTTCAGCAAGTTTCTTTCTGCTGTGATAACCCTGGTTTTCTATGACATAGAAGTTACAAAATCTCTTGGGAACATGTTTCCTAGTTGTTTTCTTGAATATCAAGCGCAATTAAAGACGAAAATTAAAATTTAAAAAAATCGACAATTCTCGTGTACGCGGACCCATCAGATTTTGCCATTTTCAGCAAGTTTCTTTCTGCTGTGATAACTCTGGTTTTCTATTACATAGAAGTTACAAAATCTGTTGGGAACATGTTTCCTAGTTGTTTTCTTGAATATAAAGCGCAATTAAAGAAGAAAATTAAAATTTAAAAAAATCGACTATACTCGTGAACGCGGACACATCAGATTTGTCCATTTTCAGCAAGTTTCTTTCTGCTGTGATAACCCTGGTTTTCTATGACATAGAAGTTATAAAATCTGTTGGGAACATGTTTCCTAGCTGTTTTCTTGAATATAAAGCCGTTTTAAAGACGAAAATTAAAATTTCAAAAAATCGCCAATTCTCGTGAACGCGAACATGTCAGGTTGTGCCATTTTAAGCAAGTTTCTCTCTTCTGGGATAACCCTGGTTTTCTAGGACATAAAAGTTTAAAAATCTGTTGGGAACATCTTTTCTAGGAGTTTTCTTGAATATGAACTCCTAAATAAAGAAGAAAATATGAATTTTAAAAAATCGACAATTCTCGTGAACGCGGACCCATCAGATTTTGCCATTTGCAGCAAGTTTCTTTCTGCTGTGATAACTCTGGTTTTCTATGACATAGAAATTATGAAATCTGTTGGGAACATGTTTCCTAGTTGTTTTCTTGAATATAAAGCGCAATTAAAGAAGAAAATTAAAATTTACAAAAATCGACAATTCTCGTGTACGCAGACCCATCAGATTTTGCCATTTTCAGCAAGTTTCTTTCTGCTGTGATAACCCTGGTTTTCTATGACATAGAAGTTACACAATCTGTTGGGAACATGTTTCCTAGCTGTTTTCTTGAATATAAAGCCGTTTTAAAGACGAAAATTAAAATTTCAAAAAATCGACAATTCTCGTGTACGCGGACCCATCAGATTTTGCCATTTTCAGCAAGTTTCTTTCTGCTGTGATAACCCTGGATTTCTATGACATAGTAGTTACAAAATCAGTTAGGAACTTGTTTCCTAGTTGTTTTCTTGAATATAAAGCGCAATTAAAGAAGAAAATTAAAATTTCAAAAAATCGACAATTCTCGTGTACGCGGACCCATCAGATTTTGCCATTTTCAGCAAGTTTCTTTCTGCTGTGATAACCCTGGTTTTCTATGACATAGAAGGTACAAAATCTCTTGGGAACATGTTTCCTAGTTGTTTTCTTGAATATAAAGCGCAATTAAAGAATAAAATTAAAATTTTAAAAAATCGACAATTCTCGTGTACGCGGACCCATCAGATTTTGCCATTTTCAGCAAGTTTCTTTCTGCTGTGATAACCCTGGTTTTCTATGACATAGAAGTTACAAAATCTGTTGGGAACATGTTTCATTGCTGTTTTCTTGAATATGAAGCGCAATTAAAGACGAAAATTAAAATTTTAAAAACTCGACAATTCTCGTGTACGCGGACCCATCAAATTTTTCCATTTTCAGCAAGTTTCTTTCTGCTGTGATAACCCTGGTTTTCTATGACATAGAAGTTACAAAATCTGTTGGGAACATGTTTCCATGCTGTTTTCTTGAATATAAAGCGCAATTAAAGAAGAAAATTAAAATCTTAAAAAATCGACAATTCTCGTGTACGCGGACACATCAGATTTTGCCATTTTCAGCAAGTTTCTTTCTGCTGTGATAACCCTGGTTTTCTATGACATAGAAGTTACAAAATCTGTTGGGAACATGTTTCATTGCTGTTTTCTTGAATATGAAGCGCAATTAAAGACGAAAATTAAAATTTTAAAAACTCGACAATTCTCGTGTACGCGGACCCATCAGATTTTGCCATTTGCAGCAAGTTTCTTTCTGCTGTGATAACACTGGTTTTCTATGACATAGAAATTATGAAATCTGTTGGGAACATGTTTCCTAGTTGTTTTCTTGAATATAAAGCGCAATTAAAGAAGAAAATTAAAATTTAAAAAAATCGACAATTCTCGTGTACGCGGACCCATCAGATTTTGCCATTTTCAGCAAGTTTCTTTCTGCTGTGATAACACTGGTTTTCTATGACATAGAAGTTACACAATCTGTTGGGAACATGTTTCCTAGCTGTTTTCTTGAATATAAAGCCGTTTTAAAGACGAAAATTAAAATTTCAAAAAATCGACAATTCTCGTGTACGCGGACCCATCAGATTTTGCCATTTTCAGCAAGTTTCTTTCTGCTGTGATAACCCTGGATTTCTATGACATAGTAGTTACAAAATCAGTTAGGAACTTGTTTCCTAGTTGTTTTCTTTAATATAAAGCGCAATTAAAGAAGAAAATTAAAATTTCAAAAAATCGACAATTCTCGTGTACGCGGACCCATCAGATTTTGCCATTTTCAGCAAGTTTCTTTCTGCTGTGATAACCCTGGTTTTCTATGACATAGAAGGTACAAAATCTCTTGGGAACATGTTTCCTAGTTGTTTTCTTGAATATAAAGCGCAATTAAAGAATAAAATTAAAATTTAAAAAAATCGACAATTCTCGTGTACGCGGACCCATCAGATTTTGCCATTTTCAGCAAGTTTCTTTCTGCTGTGATAACCCTGGTTTTCTATGACATAGAAGTTACAAAATCTGTTGGGAACATGTTTCATTGCTGTTTTCTTGAATATGAAGCGCAATTAAAGACGAAAATTAAAATTTTAAAAACTCGACAATTCTCGTGTACGCGGACCCATCAAATTTTTCCATTTTCAGCAAGTTTCTTTCTGCTGTGATAACCCTGGTTTTCTATGACATAGAAGTTACAAAATCTGTTGGGAACATGTTTCCATGCTGTTTTCTTGAATATAAAGCGCAATTAAAGAAGAGAATTAAAATCTTAAAAAATCGACAATTCTCGTGTACGCGGACACATCAGATTTTGCCATTTTCAGCAAGTTTCTTTCTGCTGTGATAACCCTGGTTTTCTATGACATAGAAGTTACAAAATCTCTTGGGAACATGTTTCCTAGTTGTTTTCTTGAATATCAAGCGCAATTAAAGACGAAAATTAAAATTTAAAAAAATCGACAATTCTCGTGTACGCGGACCCATCAGATTTTGCCATTTTCAGCAAGTTTCTTTCTGCTGTGATAACTCTGGTTTTCTATTACATAGAAGTTACAAAATCTGTTGGGAACATGTTTCCTAGTTGTTTTCTTGAATATAAAGCGCAATTAAAGAAGAAAATTAAAATTTAAAAAAATCGACTATACTCGTGAACGCGGACACATCAGATTTTGCCATTTTCAGCAAGTTTCTTTCTGCTGTGATAACCCTGGTTTTCTATGACATAGAAGTTATAAAATCTGTTGGGAACATGTTTCCTAGCTGTTTTCTTGAATATAAAGCCGTTTTAAAGACGAAAATTAAAATTTCAAAAAATCGACAATTCTCGTGTACGCGGACCCATCAGATTTTGCCATTTTCAGCAAGTTTCTTTCTGCTGTGATAACCCTGGATTTCTATGACATAGTAGTTACAAAATCAGTTAGGAACTTGTTTCCTAGTTGTTTTCTTTAATATAAAGCGCAATTAAAGAAGAAAATTAAAATTTCAAAAAATCGACAATTCTCGTGTACGCGGACCCATCAGATTTTGCCATTTTCAGCAAGTTTCTTTCTGCTGTGATAACCCTGGTTTTCTATGACATAGAAGGTACAAAATCTCTTGGGAACATGTTTCCTAGTTGTTTTCTTGAATATAAAGCGCAATTAAAGAATAAAATTAAAATTTAAAAAAATCGACAATTCTCGTGTACGCGGACCCATCAGATTTTGCCATTTTCAGCAAGTTTCTTTCTGCTGTGATAACCCTGGTTTTCTATGACATAGAAGTTACAAAATCTGTTGGGAACATGTTTCATTGCTGTTTTCTTGAATATGAAGCGCAATTAAAGACGAAAATTAAAATTTTAAAAACTCGACAATTCTCGTGTACGCGGACCCATCAAATTTTTCCATTTTCAGCAAGTTTCTTTCTGCTGTGATAACCCTGGTTTTCTATGACATAGAAGTTACAAAATCTGTTGGGAACATGTTTCCATGCTGTTTTCTTGAATATAAAGCGCAATTAAAGAAGAGAATTAAAATCTTAAAAAATCGACAATTCTCGTGTACGCGGACACATCAGATTTTGCCATTTTCAGCAAGTTTCTTTCTGCTGTGATAACCCTGGTTTTCTATGACATAGAAGTTACAAAATCTCTTGGGAACATGTTTCCTAGTTGTTTTCTTGAATATCAAGCGCAATTAAAGACGAAAATTAAAATTTAAAAAAATCGACAATTCTCGTGTACGCGGACCCATCAGATTTTGCCATTTTCAGCAAGTTTCTTTCTGCTGTGATAACTCTGGTTTTCTATTACATAGAAGTTACAAAATCTGTTGGGAACATGTTTCCTAGTTGTTTTCTTGAATATAAAGCGCAATTAAAGAAGAAAATTAAAATTTAAAAAAATCGACTATACTCGTGAACGCGGACACATCAGATTTTGCCATTTTCAGCAAGTTTCTTTCTGCTGTGATAACCCTGGTTTTCTATGACATAGAAGTTATAAAATCTGTTGGGAACATGTTTCCTAGCTGTTTTCTTGAATATAAAGCCGTTTTAAAGACGAAAATTAAAATTTCAAAAAATCGCCAATTCTCGTGAACGCGAACATGTCAGGTTGTGCCATTTTAAGCAAGTTTCTCTCTTCTGGGATAACCCTGGTTTTCTAGGACATAAAAGTTTAAAAATCTGTTGGGAACATCTTTTCTAGGAGTTTTCTTGAATATGAACTCCTAAATAAAGAAGAAAATATGAATTTTAAAAAATCGACAATTCTCGTGAACGCGGACCCATCAGATTTTGCCATTTGCAGCAAGTTTCTTTCTGCTGTGATAACTCTGGTTTTCTATGACATAGAAATTATGAAATCTGTTGGGAACATGTTTCCTAGTTGTTTTCTTGAATATAAAGCGCAATTAAAGAAGAAAATTAAAATTTACAAAAATCGACAATTCTCGTGTACGCAGACCCATCAGATTTTGCCATTTTCAGCAAGTTTCTTTCTGCTGTGATAACACTGGTTTTCTATGACATAGAAGTTACACAATCTGTTGGGAACATGTTTCCTAGCTGTTTTCTTGAATATAAAGCCGTTTTAAAGACGAAAATTAAAATTTCAAAAAATCGACAATTCTCGTGTACGCGGACCCATCAGATTTTGCCATTTTCAGCAAGTTTCTTTCTGCTGTGATAACCCTGGATTTCTATGACATAGTAGTTACAAAATCAGTTAGGAACTTGTTTCCTAGTTGTTTTCTTGAATATAAAGCGCAATTAAAGAAGAAAATTAAAATTTCAAAAAATCGACAATTCTCGTGTACGCGGACCCATCAGATTTTGCCATTTTCAGCAAGTTTCTTTCTGCTGTGATAACCCTGGTTTTCTATGACATAGAAGGTACAAAATCTCTTGGGAACATGTTTCCTAGTTGTTTTCTTGAATATAAAGCGCAATTAAAGAATAAAATTAAAATTTAAAAAAATCGACAATTCTCGTGTACGCGGACCCATCAGATTTTGCCATTTTCAGCAAGTTTCTTTCTGCTGTGATAACCCTGGTTTTCTATGACATAGAAGTTACAAAATCTGTTGGGAACATGTTTCATTGCTGTTTTCTTGAATATGAAGCGCAATTAAAGACGAAAATTAAAATTTTAAAAACTCGACAATTCTCGTGTACGCGGACCCATCAAATTTTTCCATTTTCAGCAAGTTTCTTTCTGCTGTGATAACCCTGGTTTTCTATGACATAGAAGTTACAAAATCTGTTGGGAACATGTTTCCATGCTGTTTTCTTGAATATAAAGCGCAATTAAAGAAGAAAATTAAAATCTTAAAAAATCGACAATTCTCGTGTACGCGGACACATCAGATTTTGCCATTTTCAGCAAGTTTCTTTCTGCTGTGATAACCCTGGTTTTCTATGACATAGAAGTTACAAAATCTCTTGGGAACATGTTTCCTAGTTGTTTTCTTGAATATCAAGCGCAATTAAAGACGAAAATTAAAATTTAAAAAAATCGACAATTCTCGTGAACGCGAACATGTCAGGTTGTGCCATTTTAAGCAAGTTTCTCTCTTCTGGGATAACCCTGGTTTTCTAGGACATAAAAGTTTAAAAATCTGTTGGGAACATCTTTTCTAGGAGTTTTCTTGAATATGAACCCCTAAATAAAGAAGAAAATATGAATTTTAAAAAATCGACAATTCTCGTGAACGCGGACCCATCAGATTTTGCCATTTGCAGCAAGTTTCTTTCTGCTGTGATAACTCTGGTTTTCTATGACATAGAAATTATGAAATCTGTTGGGAACATGTTTCCTAGTTGTTTTCTTGAATATAAAGCGCAATTAAAGAAGAAAATTAAAATTTACAAAAATCGACAATTCTCGTGTACGCAGACCCATCAGATTTTGCCATTTTCAGCAAGTTTCTTTCTGCTGTGATAACCCTGGTTTTCTATGACATAGAAGTTACACAATCTGTTGGGAACATGTTTCCTAGCTGTTTTCTTGAATATAAAGCCGTTTTAAAGACGAAAATTAAAATTTCAAAAAATCGACAATTCTCGTGTACGCGGACCCATCAGATTTTGCCATTTTCAGCAAGTTTCTTTCTGCTGTGATAACCCTGGATTTCTATGACATAGTAGTTACAAAATCAGTTAGGAACTTGTTTCCTAGTTGTTTTCTTGAATATAAAGCGCAATTAAAGAAGAAAATTAAAATTTCAAAAAATCGACAATTCTCGTGTACGCGGACCCATCAGATTTTGCCATTTTCAGCAAGTTTCTTTCTGCTGTGATAACCCTGGTTTTCTATGACATAGAAGGTACAAAATCTCTTGGGAACATGTTTCCTAGTTGTTTTCTTGAATATAAAGCGCAATTAAAGAATAAAATTAAAATTTAAAAAAATCGACAATTCTCGTGTACGCGGACCCATCAGATTTTGCCATTTTCAGCAAGTTTCTTTCTGCTGTGATAACCCTGGTTTTCTATGACATAGAAGTTACAAAATCTGTTGGGAACATGTTTCATTGCTGTTTTCTTGAATATGAAGCGCAATTAAAGACGAAAATTAAAATTTTAAAAACTCGACAATTCTCGTGTACGCGGACCCATCAAATTTTTCCATTTTCAGCAAGTTTCTTTCTGCTGTGATAACCCTGGTTTTCTATGACATAGAAGTTACAAAATCTGTTGGGAACATGTTTCCATGCTGTTTTCTTGAATATAAAGCGCAATTAAAGAAGAAAATTAAAATCTTAAAAAATCGACAATTCTCGTGTACGCGGACACATCAGATTTTGCCATTTTCAGCAAGTTTCTTTCTGCTGTGATAACCCTGGTTTTCTATGACATAGAAGTTACAAAATCTCTTGGAAACATGTTTCCTAGTTGTTTTCTTGAATATCAAGCGCAATTAAAGACGAAAATTAAAATTTAAAAAAATCGACAATTCTCGTGTACGCGGACCCATCAGATTTTGCCATTTTCAGCAAGTTTCTTTCTGCTGTGATAACTCTGGTTTTCTATGACATAGAAGTTACAAAATCTGTTGGGAACATGTTTCCTAGTTGTTTTCTTGAATATAAAGCGCAATTAAAGAAGAAAATTAAAATTTAAAAAAATCGACTATTCTCGTGAACGCGGACACATCAGATTTTGCCATTTTCAGCAAGTTTCTTTCTGCTGTGATAACCCTGGTTTTCTATGACATAGAAGTTACAAAATCTGTTGGGAACATGTTTCCTAGCTGTTTTCTTGAATATAAAGCCGTTTTAAAGACGAAAATTAAAATTTCAAAAAATCGCCAATTCTCGTGAACGCGAACATGTCAGGTTGTGCCATTTTAAGCAAGTTTCTCTCTTCTGGGATAACCCTGGTTTTCTAGGACATAAAAGTTTAAAAATCTGTTGGGAACATCTTTTCTAGGAGTTTTCTTGAATATGAACCCCTAAATAAAGAAGAAAATATGAATTTTAAA
Source organism: Sepiola atlantica (assembly GCA_963556195.1). Taxonomy (NCBI): domain Eukaryota; kingdom Metazoa; phylum Mollusca; class Cephalopoda; order Sepiida; family Sepiolidae; genus Sepiola; species Sepiola atlantica. The sequence goes on from CAUVYP010000911.1 coordinate 50,224, forward strand.
AAATCGACAATTCTCGTGAACGCGGACCCATCAGATTTTGCCATTTGCAGCAAGTTTCTTTCTGCTGTGATAACTCTGGTTTTCTATGACATAGAAATTATGAAATCTGTTGGGAACATGTTTCCTAGTTGTTTTCTTGAATATAAAGCGCAATTAAAGAAGAAAATTAAAATTTAAAAAAATCGACAATTCTCGTGTACGCGGACCCATCAAATTTTGCTATTTTCAGCAAGTTTCTTTCTGCTGTGATAACCCTGGTTTTCTATGACATAGAAGGTACAAAATCTCTCGGAAACATGTTTCCTTGTTGTTTTCTTGAATATAAAGCGCAATTAAAGAAGAAAATTAAAATTTACAAAAATCGACAATTCTCGTGTACGCGGACCCATCAGATTTTGCCATTTTCAGCAAGTTTCTTTCTGCTGTGATAACACTGGTTTTCTATGACATAGAAGTTACACAATCTGTTGGGAACATGTTTCCTAGCTGTTTTCTTGAATATAAAGCCGTTTTAAAGACGAAAATTAAAATTTCAAAAAATCGACAATTCTTGTGTACGCGGACCCATCAGATTTTGCCATTTTCAGCAAGTTTCTTTCTGCTGTGATAACCCTGGATTTCTATGACATAGAAGTTACAAAATCAGTTAGGAACTTGTTTCCTAGTTGTTTTCTTGAATATAAAGCGCAATTAAAGAAGAAAATTAAAATTTCAAAAAATCGACAATTCTCGTGTACGCGGACCCATCAGATTTTGCCATTTTCAGCAAGTTTCTTTCTGCTGTGATAACCCTGGTTTTCTATGACATAGAAGGTACAAAATCTCTTGGGAACATGTTTCCTAGTTGTTTTCTTGAATATAAAGCGCAATTAAAGAAGAAAATTAAAATTTAAAAAAATCGACAATTCTCGTGTACGCGGACCCATCAGATTTTGCCATTTTCAGCAAGTTTCTTTCTGCTGTGATAACCCTGGTTTTCTATGACATAGAAGTTACAAAATCTCTTGGGAACATGTTTCCTAGTTGTTTTCTTGAATATCAAGCGCAATTAAAGACGAAAATTAAAATTTAAAAAAATCGACAATTCTCGTGAACGCGAACATGTCAGGTTGTGCCATTTTAAGCAAGTTTCTCTCTTCTGGGATAACCCTGGTTTTCTAGGACATAAAAGTTTAAAAATCTGTTGGGAACATCTTTTCTAGGAGTTTTCTTGAATATGAACCCCTAAATAAAGAAGAAAATATGAATTTTTAAAAATCGACAATTCTCGTGAACGCGGACCCATCAGATTTTGCCATTTGCAGCAAGTTTCTTTCTGCTGTGATAACTCTGGTTTTCTATGACATAGAAATTATGAAATCTGTTGGGAACATGTTTCCTAGTTGTTTTCTTGAATATAAAGCGCAATTAAAGAAGAAAATTAAAATTTACAAAAATCGACAATTCTCGTGTACGCAGACCCATCAGATTTTGCCATTTTCAGCAAGTTTCTTTCTGCTGTGATAACCCTGGTTTTCTATGACATAGAAGTTACACAATCTGTTGGGAACATGTTTCCTAGCTGTTTTCTTGAATATAAAGCCGTTTTAAAGACGAAAATTAAAATTTCAAAAAATCGACAATTCTCGTGTACGCGGACCCATCAGATTTTGCCATTTTCAGCAAGTTTCTTTCTGCTGTGATAACCCTGGATTTCTATGACATAGTAGTTACAAAATCAGTTAGGAACTTGTTTCCTAGTTGTTTTCTTGAATATAAAGCGCAATTAAAGAAGAAAATTAAAATTTCAAAAAATCGACAATTCTCGTGTACGCGGACCCATCAGATTTTGCCATTTTCAGCAAGTTTCTTTCTGCTGTGATAACCCTGGTTTTCTATGACATAGAAGGTACAAAATCTCTTGGGAACATGTTTCCTAGTTGTTTTCTTGAATATAAAGCGCAATTAAAGAATAAAATTAAAATTTAAAAAAATCGACAATTCTCGTGTACGCGGACCCATCAGATTTTGCCATTTTCAGCAAGTTTCTTTCTGCTGTGATAACCCTGGTTTTCTATGACATAGAAGTTACAAAATCTGTTGGGAACATGTTTCATTGCTGTTTTCTTGAATATGAAGCGCAATTAAAGACGAAAATTAAAATTTTAAAAACTCGACAATTCTCGTGTACGCGGACCCATCAAATTTTTCCATTTTCAGCAAGTTTCTTTCTGCTGTGATAACCCTGGTTTTCTATGACATAGAAGTTACAAAATCTGTTGGGAACATGTTTCCATGCTGTTTTCTTGAATATAAAGCGCAATTAAAGAAGAAAATTAAAATCTTAAAAAATCGACAATTCTCGTGTACGCGGACACATCAGATTTTGCCATTTTCAGCAAGTTTCTTTCTGCTGTGATAACCCTGGTTTTCTATGACATAGAAGTTACAAAATCTCTTGGAAACATGTTTCCTAGTTGTTTTCTTGAATATCAAGCGCAATTAAAGACTAAAATTAAAATTTAAAAAAATCGACAATTCTCGTGTACGCGGACCCATCAGATTTTGCCATTTTCAGCAAGTTTCTTTCTGCTGTGATAACTCTGGTTTTCTATGACATAGAAGTTACAAAATCTGTTGGGAACATGTTTCCTAGTTGTTTTCTTGAATATAAAGCGCAATTAAAGAAGAAAATTAAAATTTAAAAAAATCGACTATTCTCGTGAACGCGGACACATCAGATTTTGCCATTTTCAGCAAGTTTCTTTCTGCTGTGATAACCCTGGTTTTCTATGACATAGAAGTTACAAAATCTGTTGGGAACATGTTTCCTAGCTGTTTTCTTGAATATAAAGCCGTTTTAAAGACGAAAATTAAAATTTCAAAAAATCGCCAATTCTCGTGAACGCGAACATGTCAGGTTGTGCCATTTTAAGCAAGTTTCTCTCTTCTGGGATAACCCTGGTTTTCTAGGACATAAAAGTTTAAAAATCTGTTGGGAACATCTTTTCTAGGAGTTTTCTTGAATATGAACCCCTAAATAAAGAAGAAAATATGAATTTTAAAAAATCGACAATTCTCGTGAACGCGGACCCATCAGATTTTGCCATTTGCAGCAAGTTTCTTTCTGCTGTGATAACTCTGGTTTTCTATGACATAGAAATTATGAAATCTGTTGGGAACATGTTTCCTAGTTGTTTTCTTGAATATAAAGCGCAATTAAAGAAGAAAATTAAAATTTAAAAAAATCGACAATTCTCGTGTACGCGGACCCATCAAATTTTGCTATTTTCAGCAAGTTTCTTTCTGCTGTGATAACCCTGGTTTTCTATGACATAGAAGGTACAAAATCTCTCGGAAACATGTTTCCTTGTTGTTTTCTTGAATATAAAGCGCAATTAAAGAAGAAAATTAAAATTTACAAAAATCGACAATTCTCGTGTACGCGGACCCATCAGATTTTGCCATTTTCAGCAAGTTTCTTTCTGCTGTGATAACACTGGTTTTCTATGACATAGAAGTTACACAATCTGTTGGGAACATGTTTCCTAGCTGTTTTCTTGAATATAAAGCCGTTTTAAAGACGAAAATTAAAATTTCAAAAAATCGACAATTCTTGTGTACGCGGACCCATCAGATTTTGCCATTTTCAGCAAGTTTCTTTCTGCTGTGATAACCCTGGATTTCTATGACATAGAAGTTACAAAATCAGTTAGGAACTTGTTTCCTAGTTGTTTTCTTGAATATAAAGCGCAATTAAAGAAGAAAATTAAAATTTCAAAAAATCGACAATTCTCGTGTACGCGGACCCATCAGATTTTGCCATTTTCAGCAAGTTTCTTTCTGCTGTGATAACCCTGGTTTTCTATGACATAGAAGGTACAAAATCTCTTGGGAACATGTTTCCTAGTTGTTTTCTTGAATATAAAGCGCAATTAAAGAAGAAAATTAAAATTTAAAAAAATCGACAATTCTCGTGTACGCGGACCCATCAGATTTTGCCATTTTCAGCAAGTTTCTTTCTGCTGTGATAACCCTGGTTTTCTATGACATAGAAGTTACAAAATCTGTTGGGAACATGTTTCCTTGCTGTTTTCTTGAATATGAAGCGCAATTAAAGACGAAAATTAAAATTTTAAAAACTCGACAATTCTCGTGTACGCGGACCCATCAAATTTTGCCATTTTCAGCAAGTTTCTTTCTGCTGTGATAACCCTGGTTTTCTATGACATAGAAGTTACAAAATCTGTTGGGAACATGTTTCCATGATGTTTTCTTGAATATAAAGCGCAATTAAAGAAGAAAATTAAAATCTTAAAAAATCGACAATTCTCGTGTACGCGGACCCATCAGATTTTGCCATTTGCAGCAAGTTTCTTTCTGCTGTGATAACCCTGGTTTTCTATGACATAGAAGTTACAAAATCTGTTGGGAACATGTTTCCTAGCTGTTTTCTTGAATATCAAGCCGTTTTAAAGACGAAAATTAAAATTTCAAAATATCGCCAATTCTCGTAAACGCGAACATGTCAGATTGTGCCATTTTAAGCAAGTGTCTCTCTTCTGGGATAACCCTGGTTTTCTAGGACATAAAAGTTTCAAAATCTGTTGGGAACATCTTTTCTAAGAGTTTTCTTGAATATAAACCCCTAAATAAAGAAGAAAATATGAATTTTAAAAAATCGACAATTCTCGTGAACGCGGACCCATCAGATTTTGCCATTTTCAGCAAGTTTCTTTCTGCTGTGATAACCATGGTTTTCTATGATATAGAAATTATGAAATCTGTTGGGAACATGTTTCCTAGTTGTTTTCTTGAATATAAAGCGCAATTAAAGAAGAAAATTAAAATTTTAAAAAATCGACAATTCTCGTGTACGCGGACCCATCAGATTTTTTCCATTTTCAGCAAGTTTCTTTCTGCTGTGATAACCCTGGTTTTCTATGACATAGAAGTTACAAAATCTGTTGGAAACATGTTTCCGAGCTGTTTTCTTGAATATCAAGCCGTTTTAAAGACGAAAATTAAAATTTCAAAAAATCGATTATTCTCGTGAACGCGGACACATCAGATTTTGCCATTTTCAGCAAGTTTCTTTCTGCTGTGATAACCCTGGTTTTCTATGACATAGAAGTTACAAAATCTCTTGGGAACATGTTTCCTAGCTGTTTTCTTGAATATAAAGCCGTTTAAAAGACGAAAATTAAAATTTAAAAAAATCGCCAATTCTCGTGAACGCAAACATGTCAGGTTGTGCCATTTTAAGCAAGTTTCTCTCTTCTGGGATAACCCTGGTTTTCTAGGACATAAAAGTTTCAAAATCTGTTGGGAACATCTTTTCTAGGAGTTTTCTTGAATATAAACCCCTAAATAAAGAAAAAAATTAAAATTTTAAAAAAACTGACAATTCTCGTGAACGCGGACCCATCAGATTTTGCCATTTGCAGCAAGTTTCTTTCTGCTGTGATAACCCTGGTTTTCTATGACATAGAAGTTACAAAATCTGTTGGGAACATGTTTCTTAGCTGTTTTCTTGAATATAAAGCGCAATTAAAGAAGAAAATTAAAATCTTAAAAAATCGACAATTCTCGTGTACGCGGACCCATCAGATTTTGCCATTTTCAGCAAGTTTCTTTCTGCTGTGATAACCCTGGTTTTCTATGACATAGAAGGTACAAAATCTGTTGGGAACATGTTTCCTAGTTGTTTTCTTGAATATAAAGCGCAATTAAAGAAGAAAATTAAAATTTCAAAAAATCGACTATTCTCGTGAACGCGGACACATCAGATTTTGCCATTTTCAGCAAGTTTCTTTCTGCTGTGATAACCCTGGTTTTCTATGACATAGAAGTTACAAAATCTGTTGGGAACATGTTTCCTAGCTGTTTTCTTGAATATAAAGCCGTTTTAAAGACGAAAATTAAAATTTCAAAAAATCGCCAATTCTCGTGAACGCGAACATGTCAGGTTGTGCCATTTTAAGCAAGTTTCTCTCTTCTGGGATAACCCTGGTTTTCTAGGACATAAAAGTTTAAAAATCTGTTGGGAACATCTTTTCTAGGAGTTTTCTTGAATATGAACCCCTAAATAAAGAAGAAAATATGAATTTTAAAAAATCGACAATTCTCGTGAACGCGGACCCATCAGATTTTGCCATTTGCAGCAAGTTTCTTTCTGCTGTGATAACTCTGGTTTTCTATGACATAGAAATTATGAAATCTGTTGGGAACATGTTTCCTAGTTGTTTTCTTGAATATAAAGCGCAATTAAAGAAGAAAATTAAAATTTAAAAAAATCGACAATTCTCGTGTACGCGGACCCATCAAATTTTGCTATTTTCAGCAAGTTTCTTTCTGCTGTGATAACCCTGGTTTTCTATGACATAGAAGGTACAAAATCTCTCGGAAACATGTTTCCTTGTTGTTTTCTTGAATATAAAGCGCAATTAAAGAAGAAAATTAAAATTTACAAAAATCGACAATTCTCGTGTACGCGGACCCATCAGATTTTGCCATTTTCAGCAAGTTTCTTTCTGCTGTGATAACACTGGTTTTCTATGACATAGAAGTTACACAATCTGTTGGGAACATGTTTCCTAGCTGTTTTCTTGAATATAAAGCCGTTTTAAAGACGAAAATTAAAATTTCAAAAAATCGACAATTCTTGTGTACGCGGACCCATCAGATTTTGCCATTTTCAGCAAGTTTCTTTCTGCTGTGATAACCCTGGATTTCTATGACATAGAAGTTACAAAATCAGTTAGGAACTTGTTTCCTAGTTGTTTTCTTGAATATAAAGCGCAATTAAAGAAGAAAATTAAAATTTCAAAAAATCGACAATTCTCGTGTACGCGGACCCATCAGATTTTGCCATTTTCAGCAAGTTTCTTTCTGCTGTGATAACCCTGGTTTTCTATGACATAGAAGGTACAAAATCTCTTGGGAACATGTTTCCTAGTTGTTTTCTTGAATATAAAGCGCAATTAAAGAAGAAAATTAAAATTTAAAAAAATCGACAATTCTCGTGTACGCGGACCCATCAGATTTTGCCATTTTCAGCAAGTTTCTTTCTGCTGTGATAACCCTGGTTTTCTATGACATAGAAGTTACAAAATCTGTTGGGAACATGTTTCCTTGCTGTTTTCTTGAATATGAAGCGCAATTAAAGACGAAAATTAAAATTTTAAAAACTCGACAATTCTCGTGTACGCGGACCCATCAAATTTTGCCATTTTCAGCAAGTTTCTTTCTGCTGTGATAACCCTGGTTTTCTATGACATAGAAGTTACAAAATCTGTTGGGAACATGTTTCCATGATGTTTTCTTGAATATAAAGCGCAATTAAAGAAGAAAATTAAAATCTTAAAAAATCGACAATTCTCGTGTACGCGGACCCATCAGATTTTGCCATTTGCAGCAAGTTTCTTTCTGCTGTGATAACCCTGGTTTTCTATGACATAGAAGTTACAAAATCTGTTGGGAACATGTTTCCTAGCTGTTTTCTTGAATATCAAGCCGTTTTAAAGACGAAAATTAAAATTTCAAAATATCGCCAATTCTCGTAAACGCGAACATGTCAGATTGTGCCATTTTAAGCAAGTGTCTCTCTTCTGGGATAACCCTGGTTTTCTAGGACATAAAAGTTTCAAAATCTGTTGGGAACATCTTTTCTAAGAGTTTTCTTGAATATAAACCCCTAAATAAAGAAGAAAATATGAATTTTAAAAAATCGACAATTCTCGTGAACGCGGACCCATCAGATTTTGCCATTTTCAGCAAGTTTCTTTCTGCTGTGATAACCATGGTTTTCTATGATATAGAAATTATGAAATCTGTTGGGAACATGTTTCCTAGTTGTTTTCTTGAATATAAAGCGCAATTAAAGAAGAAAATTAAAATTTTAAAAAATCGACAATTCTCGTGTACGCGGACCCATCAGATTTTTTCCATTTTCAGCAAGTTTCTTTCTGCTGTGATAACCCTGGTTTTCTATGACATAGAAGTTACAAAATCTGTTGGAAACATGTTTCCGAGCTGTTTTCTTGAATATCAAGCCGTTTTAAAGACGAAAATTAAAATTTCAAAAAATCGATTATTCTCGTGAACGCGGACACATCAGATTTTGCCATTTTCAGCCAGTTTCTTTCTGCTGTGATAACCCTGGTTTTCTATGACATAGAAGTTACAAAATCTGTTGGGAACATGTTTCCTAGCTGTTTTCTTGAATATAAAGCCGTTTAAAAGACGAAAATTAAAATTTAAAAAAATCGCCAATTCTCGTGAACGCAAACATGTCAGGTTGTGCCATTTTAAGCAAGTTTCTCTCTTCTGGGATAACCCTGGTTTTCTAGGACATAAAAGTTTCAAAATCTGTTGGGAACATCTTTTCTAGGAGTTTTCTTGAATATAAACCCCTAAATAAAGAAAAAAATTAAAATTTTAAAAAAACTGACAATTCTCGTGAACGCGGACCCATCAGATTTTGCCATTTGCAGCAAGTTTCTTTCTGCTGTGATAACCCTGGTTTTCTATGACATAGAAGTTACAAAATCTGTTGGGAACATGTTTCTTAGCTGTTTTCTTGAATATAAAGCGCAATTAAAGAAGAAAATTAAAATCTTAAAAAATCGACAATTCTCGTGTACGCGGACCCATCAGATTTTGCCATTTTCAGCAAGTTTCTTTCTGCTGTGATAACCCTGGTTTTCTATGACATAGAAGTTACAAAATCTGTTGGGAACATGTTTCCTAGCTGTTTTCTTGAATATAAAGCCGTTTTAAAGACGAAAATTAAAATTTCAAAATATCGCCAATTCTCGTGAACGCGAACATGTCAGATTGTGCCATTTTAAGCAAGTGTCTCTCTTCTGGGATAACCCTGGTTTTCTAGGACATAAAAGTTTCAAAATCTGTTGGGAACATCTTTTCTAAGAGTTTTCTTGAATATAAACCCTTAAATAAAGAAGAAAATATGAATTTTAAAAAATCGACAATTCTCGTGAACGCGGACCCATCAGATTTTGCCATTTTCAGCAAGTTTCTTTCTGCTGTGATAACCATGGTTTCTATGATATAGAAATTATGAAATCTGTTGGGAACATGTTTCCTAGTTGTTTTCTTGAATATAAAGCGCAATTAAAGAAGAAAATTAAAATTTAAAAAAATCGACAACTCTTGTGTATGCGGACCCATCAGATTTTGCCATTTTAAGCAAGTTTCTTTCTGCTGTGATAACCCTGGTTTTCTATGACATAGAAGTTACAAAATCTGTTGGAAACATGTTTCTTAGCTGTTTTCTTGAATATAAAGTCGTTTTAAAGACGAAAATTAAAATTTCAAAAAATCGACAATTCTCGTGAACGCGGACCCATCAGATTTTTCCATTTTCAGCAGGTTTCTTTCTGCTGTGATAACCCTGGTTTTCTATGACATAGAAGTTACAAAATCTCTTGGGAACATGTTTCCTAGTTGTTTTCTTGAATATAAAGCGCAATTAAAAAAAAAAATTAAAATTTCAAAAAATCGACAATTCTCGTGTACGCGAACCCATCAGATTTTTCCATTTTCAGCAAGTTTCTTTCTGCTGTGATAACCCTGGTTTTCTATGACATAGAAGTTACAAAATCTGTTGGGAACATGTTTCCTAGCTGTTTTCTTGAATATAAAGCCGTTTTAAAGACGAAAATTAAAATTTCAAAATATCGCCAATTCTCGTGAACGCGAACATGTCAGATTGTGCCATTTTAAGCAAGTGTCTCTCTTCTGGGATAACCCTGGTTTTCTAGGACATAAAAGTTTCAAAATCTGTTGGGAACATCTTTTCTAAGAGTTTTCTTGAATATAAACCCCTAAATAAAGAAGAAAATATGAATTTTAAAAAATCGACAATTCTCGTGAACGCGGACCCATCAGATTTTGCCATTTTCAGCAAGTTTCTTTCTGCTGTGATAACCATGGTTTTCTATGATATAGAAATTATGAAATCTGTTGGGAACATGTTTCCTAGTTGTTTTCTTGAATATAAAGCGCAATTAAAGAAGAAAATTAAAATTTAAAAAAATCGACAATTCTCGTGTACGCGGACCCATCAGATTTTGCCATTTTCAGCAAGTTTCTTTCTGCTGTGATAACCCTGGTTTTCTATGACATAGAAGTTACAAAATCTGTTGGGAACATGTTTCCTAGCTGTTTTCTTGAATATAAAGCCGTTTTAAAGACGAAAATTAAAATTTCAAAATATCGCCAATTCTCGTGAACGCGAACATGTCAGATTGTGCCATTTTAAGCAAGTGTCTCTCTTCTGGGATAACCCTGGTTTTCTAGGACATAAAAGTTTCAAAATCTGTTGGGAACATCTTTTCTAAGAGTTTTCTTGAATATAAACCCTTAAATAAAGAAGAAAATATGAATTTTAAAAAATCGACAATTCTCGTGAACGCGGACCCATCAGATTTTGCCATTTTCAGCAAGTTTCTTTCTGCTGTGATAACCATGGTTTCTATGATATAGAAATTATGAAATCTGTTGGGAACATGTTTCCTAGTTGTTTTCTTGAATATAAAGCGCAATTAAAGAAGAAAATTAAAATTTAAAAAAATCGACAACTCTTGTGTATGCGGACCCATCAGATTTTGCCATTTTAAGCAAGTTTCTTTCTGCTGTGATAACCCTGGTTTTCTATGACATAGAAGTTACAAAATCTGTTGGAAACATGTTTCTTAGCTGTTTTCTTGAATATAAAGTCGTTTTAAAGACGAAAATTAAAATTTCAAAAAATCGACAATTCTCGTGAACGCGGACCCATCAGATTTTTCCATTTTCAGCAGGTTTCTTTCTGCTGTGATAACCCTGGTTTTCTATGACATAGAAGTTACAAAATCTCTTGGGAACATGTTTCCTAGTTGTTTTCTTGAATATAAAGCGCAATTAAAAAAAAAAATTAAAATTTCAAAAAATCGACAATTCTCGTGTACGCGAACCCATCAGATTTTTCCATTTTCAGCAAGTTTCTTTCTGCTGTGATAACCCTGGTTTTCTATGACATAGAAGTTACAAAATCTGTTGGGAACATGTTTCCTAGCTGTTTTCTTGAATATAAAGCCGTTTTAAAGACGAAAATTAAAATTTCAAAATATCGCCAATTCTCGTGAACGCGAACATGTCAGATTGTGCCATTTTAAGCAAGTGTCTCTCTTCTGGGATAACCCTGGTTTTCTAGGACATAAAAGTTTCAAAATCTGTTGGGAACATCTTTTCTAAGAGTTTTCTTGAATATAAACCCCTAAATAAAGAAGAAAATATGAATTTTAAAAAATCGACAATTCTCGTGAACGCGGACCCATCAGATTTTGCCATTTTCAGCAAGTTTCTTTCTGCTGTGATAACCATGGTTTTCTATGATATAGAAATTATGAAATCTGTTGGGAACATGTTTCCTAGTTGTTTTCTTGAATATAAAGCGCAATTAAAGAAGAAAATTAAAATTTAAAAAAATCGACAATTCTCGTGTACGCGGACCCATCAGATTTTGCCATTTTCAGCAAGTTTCTTTCTGCTGTGATAACCCTGGTTTTCTATGACATAGAAGTTACAAAATCTGTTGGGAACATGTTTCCTAGCTGTTTTCTTGAATATAAAGCCGTTTTAAAGACGAAAATTAAAATTTCAAAATATCGCCAATTCTCGTGAACGCGAACATGTCAGATTGTGCCATTTTAAGCAAGTGTCTCTCTTCTGGGATAACCCTGGTTTTCTAGGACATAAAAGTTTCAAAATCTGTTGGGAACATCTTTTCTAAGAGTTTTCTTGAATATAAACCCTTAAATAAAGAAGAAAATATGAATTTTAAAAAATCGACAATTCTCGTGAACGCGGACCCATCAGATTTTGCCATTTTCAGCAAGTTTCTTTCTGCTGTGATAACCATGGTTTCTATGATATAGAAATTATGAAATCTGTTGGGAACATGTTTCCTAGTTGTTTTCTTGAATATAAAGCGCAATTAAAGAAGAAAATTAAAATTTAAAAAAATCGACAACTCTTGTGTATGCGGACCCATCAGATTTTGCCATTTTAAGCAAGTTTCTTTCTGCTGTGATAACCCTGGTTTTCTATGACATAGAAGTTACAAAATCTGTTGGAAACATGTTTCCTAGCTGTTTTCTTGAATATAAAGTCGTTTTAAAGACGAAAATTAAAATTTCAAAAAATCGACAATTCTCGTGAACGCGGACCCATCAGATTTTTCCATTTTCAGCAGGTTTCTTTCTGCTGTGATAACCCTGGTTTTCTATGACATAGAAGTTACAAAATCTCTTGGGAACATGTTTCCTAGTTGTTTTCTTGAATATAAAGCGCAATTAAAAAAAAAAATTAAAATTTCAAAAAATCGACAATTCTCGTGTACGCGAACCCATCAGATTTTTCCATTTTCAGCAAGTTTCTTTCTGCTGTGATAACCCTGGTTTTCTATGACATAGAAGTTACAAAATCTGTTGGGAACATGTTTCCTAGTTGTTTTCTTGAATATAAAGCGCAATTAAAAAAAAAAATTAAAATTTCAAAAAATCGACAATTCTCGTGTACGCGAACCCATCAGATTTTTCCATTTTCAGCAAGTTTCTTTCTGCTGTGATAACCCTGGTTTTCTATGACATAGAAGTTACAAAATCTGTTGGGAACATGTTTCCTAGCTGTTTTCTTGAATATAAAGCCGTTTTAAAGACGAAAATTAAAATTTCAAAATATCGCCAATTCTCGTGAACGCGAACATGTCAGATTGTGCCATTTTAAGCAAGTGTCTCTCTTCTGGGATAACCCTGGTTTTCTAGGACATAAAAGTTTCAAAATCTGTTGGGAACATCTTTTCTAAGAGTTTTCTTGAATATAAACCCCTAAATAAAGAAGAAAATATGAATTTTAAAAAATCGACAATTCTCGTGAACGCGGACCCATCAGATTTTGCCATTTTCAGCAAGTTTCTTTCTGCTGTGATAACCATGGTTTTCTATGATATAGAAATTATGAAATCTGTTGGGAACATGTTTCCTAGTTGTTTTCTTGAATATAAAGCGCAATTAAAGAAGAAAATTAAAATTTAAAAAAATCGACAATTCTCGTGTACGCGGACCCATCAGATTTTGCCATATTCAGCAAGTTTCTTTCTGCTGTGATAACCCTGGTTTTCTATGACATAGAAGTTACAAAATCTGTTGGGAACATGTTTCCTAGCTGTTTTCTTGAATATAAAGCCGTTTTAAAGACGAAAATTAAAATTTCAAAAAATCGCCAATTCTCGTGAACGCGAACATATCAGATTGTTCCATTTTAAGCAAGTTTCTCTCTTCTGGGATAACCCTGGTTTTCTATGACATAGAAATTACAAAATCAGTTAGGAACTTGTTTCCTAGTTTTTTACTTGAATATAATGCCTTATTAAAGAAGAAAAGTAAACTTTAAAAAAATCTACAATTCTCGTGAACGCGGACACATCAGATTTTGCCATTTTCAGCAAGTTTCTTTCTGCTGTGATAACCCTGGTTTTCTATGACATAGAAGTTACAAAATCTCTTGGGAACATGTTTCCTAGTTGTTTTCTTGAATATAAAGCGCAATTAAAGAAGAAAATTAAAATTTCAAAAAATCGACAATTCTCGTGTACGCGGACCCATCAGATTTGGCCATTTTCATCAAGTTTCTTTCTGCTGTGATAACCCTGGTTTTCTATGACATAGAAGTTACAAAATCTGTTGGGAACATGTTTCCTAGCTGTTTTCTTGAATATAAAGCCGTTTTAAAGACGAAAATTAAAATTTCAAAAAATCGACAATTCTCGTGTACGCGGACCCATCAGATTTTTCCATTTTCAGCAAGTTTCTTTCTGCTGTGATAACCCTGGTTTTCTATGACATAGAAGGTACAAAATCTCTTGGGAACATGTTTCCTAGTTGTTTTCTTGAATATAAAGCGCAATTAAAGAAGAAAATTAAAATTTCAAAGAATCGACAATTCTCGTGAATGCGGACCCATCAGATTTGGCCATTTTCAGCAAGTTTCTTTCTGCTGTGATAACCCTGGTTTTCTATGACATAGAAATTATGAAATCTGTTGGGAACATGTTTTCTAGTTGTTTTCTTGAATACAAAGCGCAATTAAAGAAGAAAATTAAAATTTAAAAAAATCGACAATTCTCGTGTACGCGGACCCATCAGATTTTGCCATTTTCAGCAAGTTTCTTTCTGCTGTGATAACCCTGGTTTTCTATGACATAGAAGTTACAAAATCTGTTGGGAACATGTTTCCTTGCTGTTTTCTTGAATATAAAGCCGTTTTAAAGACGAAAATTAAAATTTCAAAAAATCGACAATTCTCGTGAACGCGGACACATCAGATTTTTCCATTTTCAGCAAGTTTCTTTCTGCTGTGATAACCCTGGTTTTCTATGACATAGAAGTTACAAAATCTCTTGGGAACATGTTTCCTAGTTGTTTTCTTGAATATAAAGCGCAATTAAAGACGAAAATTAAAATTTTAAAAACTCGACAATTCTCGTGTACGCGGACCCATCAAATTTTGCCATTTTCAGCAAGTTTCTTTCTGCTGTGATAACCCTGGTTTTCTATGACATAGAAGTTACAAAATCTGTTGGGAACATGTTTCCATGCTGTTTTCTTGAATATAAAGCGCAATTAAAGAAGAAAATTAAAATCTTAAAAAATCGACAATTCTCGTGTACGCGGACCCATCAGATTTTGCCATTTTCAGCAAGTTTCTTTCTGCTGTGATAACCCTGGTTTTCTATGACATAGAAGTTACAAAATCTGTTGGGAACATGTTTCCTAGCTGTTTTCTTGAATATAAAGCCGTTTTAAAGACGAAAATTAAAATTTCAAAATATCGCCAGTTCTCGTGAACGCGAACATGTCAGATTGTGCCATTTTAAGCAAGTGTCTCTCTTCTGGGATAACCCTGGTTTTCTAGGACATAAAAGTTTCAAAATCTGTTGGGAACATCTTTTCTAAGAGTTTTCTTGAATATAAACCCCTAAATAAAGAAGAAAATATCAATTTTAAAAAATCGACAATTCTCGTGAACGCGGACCCATCAGATTTTGCCATTTTCAGCAAGTTTCTTTCTGCTGTGATAACCATGGTTTTCTATGATATAGAAATTATGAAATCTGTTGGGAACATGTTTCCTAGTTGTTTTCTTGAATATAAAGCGCAATTAAAGAAGAAAATTAAAATTTAAAAAAATCGACAATTCTCGTGTACGCGGACCCATCAGATTTTGCCATTTTCAGCAAGTTTCTTTCTGCTGTGATAACCCTGGTTTTCTATGACATAGAAGTTACAAAATCTGTTGGAAACATGTTTCCGAGCTGTTTTCTTGAATATAAAGCGCAATTAAAGACGAAAATGAAAATTTCAAAAAATCGACTATTCTCGTGAACGCGGACACATCAGATTTTGCCATTTTCAGCAAGTTTCTTTCTGCTGTGATAACCCTGGTTTTCTATGACATAGAAGTTACAAAATCTGTTGGGAACATGTTTCCTAGCTGTTTTCTTGAATATAAAGCCGTTTTAAAGACGAAAATTAAAATTTCAAAAAATCGCCAATTCTCGTGAACGCGAACATGTCAGGTTGTGCCATTTTAAGCAAGTTTCTCTCTTCTGGGATAACCCTGGTTTTCTAGGACATAAAAGTTTCAAAATCTGTTGGGAACATCTTTTCTAGGAGTTTTCTTGAATATAAACCCCTAAATAAAGAAGAAAATTAAAATTTTAAATATCGACAATTCTCGTGAACGCGGACCCATCAGATTTTGCCATTTGCAGCAAGTTTCTTTCTGCTGTGATAACCCTGGTTTTCTATGACATAGAAGTTACAAAATCTGTTGAGAACATGTTTCTTAGCTGTTTTCTTGAATATAAAGCGCAATTAAAGAAGAAAATTAAAATCTTAAAAAATCGACAATTCTCGTGTACGCAGACCCATCAGATTTTGCCATTTTCAGCAAGTTTCTTTCTGCTGTGATAACCCTGGTTTTCTATGACATAGAAGTTACAAAATCTGTTGGGAACATGTTTCCTAGCTGTTTTCTTGAATATAAAGCCGTTTTAAAGACGAAAATTAAAATTTCAAAATATCGCCAATTCTCGTGAACGCGAACATGTCAGATTGTGCCATTTTAAGCAAGTGTCTCTCTTCTGGGATAACCCTGGTTTTCTAGGACATAAAAGTTTCAAAATCTGTTGGGAACATCTTTTCTAAGAGTTTTCTTGAATATAAACCCCTAAATAAAGAAGAAAATATGAATTTTAAAAAATCGACAATTCTCGTGAACGCGGACCCATCAGATTTTGCCATTTTCAGCAAGTTTCTTTCTGCTGTGATAACCATGGTTTTCTATGATATAGAAATTATGAAATCTGTTGGGAACATGTTTCCTAGTTGTTTTCTTGAATATAAAGCGCAATTAAAGAAGAAAATTAAAATTTAAAAAAATCGACAATTCTCGTGTACGCGGACCCATCAGATTTTGCCATATTCAGCAAGTTTCTTTCTGCTGTGATAACCCTGGTTTTCTATGACATAGAAGTTACAAAATCTGTTGGGAACATGTTTCCTAGCTGTTTTCTTGAATATAAAGCCGTTTTAAAGACGAAAATTAAAATTTCAAAAAATCGCCAATTCTCGTGAACGCGAACATATCAGATTGTTCCATTTTAAGCAAGTTTCTCTCTTCTGGGATAACCCTGGTTTTCTATGACATAGAAATTACAAAATCAGTTAGGAACTTGTTTCCTAGTTTTTTACTTGAATATAATGCCTTATTAAAGAAGAAAAGTAAACTTTAAAAAAATCTACAATTCTCGTGAACGCGGACACATCAGATTTTGCCATTTTCAGCAAGTTTCTTTCTGCTGTGATAACCCTGGTTTTCTATGACATAGAAGTTACAAAATCTCTTGGGAACATGTTTCCTAGTTGTTTTCTTGAATATAAAGCGCAATTAAAGAAGAAAATTAAAATTTCAAAAAATCGACAATTCTCGTGTACGCGGACCCATCAGATTTGGCCATTTTCATCAAGTTTCTTTCTGCTGTGATAACCCTGGTTTTCTATGACATAGAAGTTACAAAATCTGTTGGGAACATGTTTCCTAGCTGTTTTCTTGAATATAAAGCCGTTTTAAAGACGAAAATTAAAATTTCAAAAAATCGACAATTCTCGTGTACGCGGACCCATCAGATTTTTCCATTTTCAGCAAGTTTCTTTCTGCTGTGATAACCCTGGTTTTCTATGACATAGAAGGTACAAAATCTCTTGGGAACATGTTTCCTAGTTGTTTTCTTGAATATAAAGCGCAATTAAAGAAGAAAATTAAAATTTCAAAGAATCGACAATTCTCGTGAATGCGGACCCATCAGATTTGGCCATTTTCAGCAAGTTTCTTTCTGCTGTGATAACCCTGGTTTTCTATGACATAGAAATTATGAAATCTGTTGGGAACATGTTTTCTAGTTGTTTTCTTGAATACAAAGCGCAATTAAAGAAGAAAATTAAAATTTAAAAAAATCGACAATTCTCGTGTACGCGGACCCATCAGATTTTGCCATTTTCAGCAAGTTTCTTTCTGCTGTGATAACCCTGGTTTTCTATGACATAGAAGTTACAAAATCTGTTGGGAACATGTTTCCTTGCTGTTTTCTTGAATATAAAGCCGTTTTAAAGACGAAAATTAAAATTTCAAAAAATCGACAATTCTCGTGAACGCGGACACATCAGATTTTTCCATTTTCAGCAAGTTTCTTTCTGCTGTGATAACCCTGGTTTTCTATGACATAGAAGTTACAAAATCTCTTGGGAACATGTTTCCTAGTTGTTTTCTTGAATATAAAGCGCAATTAAAGACGAAAATTAAAATTTTAAAAACTCGACAATTCTCGTGTACGCGGACCCATCAAATTTTGCCATTTTCAGCAAGTTTCTTTCTGCTGTGATAACCCTGGTTTTCTATGACATAGAAGTTACAAAATCTGTTGGGAACATGTTTCCATGCTGTTTTCTTGAATATAAAGCGCAATTAAAGAAGAAAATTAAAATCTTAAAAAATCGACAATTCTCGTGTACGCGGACCCATCAGATTTTGCCATTTTCAGCAAGTTTCTTTCTGCTGTGATAACCCTGGTTTTCTATGACATAGAAGTTACAAAATCTGTTGGGAACATGTTTCCTAGCTGTTTTCTTGAATATAAAGCCGTTTTAAAGACGAAAATTAAAATTTCAAAATATCGCCAGTTCTCGTGAACGCGAACATGTCAGATTGTGCCATTTTAAGCAAGTGTCTCTCTTCTGGGATAACCCTGGTTTTCTAGGACATAAAAGTTTCAAAATCTGTTGGGAACATCTTTTCTAAGAGTTTTCTTGAATATAAACCCCTAAATAAAGAAGAAAATATCAATTTTAAAAAATCGACAATTCTCGTGAACGCGGACCCATCAGATTTTGCCATTTTCAGCAAGTTTCTTTCTGCTGTGATAACCATGGTTTTCTATGATATAGAAATTATGAAATCTGTTGGGAACATGTTTCCTAGTTGTTTTCTTGAATATAAAGCGCAATTAAAGAAGAAAATTAAAATTTAAAAAAATCGACAATTCTCGTGTACGCGGACCCATCAGATTTTGCCATTTTCAGCAAGTTTCTTTCTGCTGTGATAACCCTGGTTTTCTATGACATAGAAGTTACAAAATCTGTTGGAAACATGTTTCCGAGCTGTTTTCTTGAATATAAAGCGCAATTAAAGACGAAAATGAAAATTTCAAAAAATCGACTATTCTCGTGAACGCGGACACATCAGATTTTGCCATTTTCAGCAAGTTTCTTTCTGCTGTGATAACCCTGGTTTTCTATGACATAGAAGTTACAAAATCTGTTGGGAACATGTTTCCTAGCTGTTTTCTTGAATATAAAGCCGTTTTAAAGACGAAAATTAAAATTTCAAAAAATCGCCAATTCTCGTGAACGCGAACATGTCAGGTTGTGCCATTTTAAGCAAGTTTCTCTCTTCTGGGATAACCCTGGTTTTCTAGGACATAAAAGTTTCAAAATCTGTTGGGAACATCTTTTCTAGGAGTTTTCTTGAATATAAACCCCTAAATAAAGAAGAAAATTAAAATTTTAAATATCGACAATTCTCGTGAACGCGGACCCATCAGATTTTGCCATTTGCAGCAAGTTTCTTTCTGCTGTGATAACCCTGGTTTTCTATGACATAGAAGTTACAAAATCTGTTGAGAACATGTTTCTTAGCTGTTTTCTTGAATATAAAGCGCAATTAAAGAAGAAAATTAAAATCTTAAAAAATCGACAATTCTCGTGTACGCAGACCCATCAGATTTTGCCATTTTCAGCAAGTTTCTTTCTGCTGTGATAACCCTGGTTTTCTATGACATAGAAGTTACAAAATCTGTTGGGAACATGTTTCCTAGCTGTATTCTTGAATATAAAGCCGTTTTAAAGACGAAAATTAAAATTTCAAAATATCGCCAATTCTCGTGAACGCGAACATGTCAGATTGTGCCATTTTAAGCAAGTGTCTCTCTTCTGGGATAACCCTGGTTTTCTAGGACATAAAAGTTTAAAAATCTGTTGGGAACATCTTTTCTAAGAGTTTTCTTGAATATAAACCACTAAATAAAGAAGAAAATATGAATTTTAAAAAATCGACAATTCTCGTGAACGCGGACCCATCAGATTTTGCCATTTTCAGCAAGTTTCTTTCTGCTGTGATAACCCTGGTTTTCTATGACATAGAAGTTACAAAATCTGTTGGGAACATGTTTCCTAGCTTTTTTCTTGAATATAAAGCAGTTTTAAAGACGAAAATTAAAATTTCAAAAAATCGACAATTCTCGTGAACGCGGACCCATCAGATTTTTCCATTTTCAGCAAGTTTCTTTCTGCTGTGATAACCCTGGTTTTCTATGACATAGAAGTTACAAAATCTCTTGGGAACATGTTTCCTAGTTGTTTTCTTGAATATAAAGCGCAATTAAAGAAGAAAATTAAAATTTACAAAAATCGACAATTCTCGTGTACGCGGACCCATCAGATTTGGCCATTTTCAGCAAGTTTCTTTCTGCTGTGATAACCCTGGTTTTCTATGACATAGAAGTAACAAAATCTGTTGGAAACATGCTTCCTAGCTGTTTTCTTGAATATAAAGCCGTTTTAAAGACGAAAATTAAAATTTCAAAAAATCGACAATTCTCGTGAACGCGGACCCATCAGATTTTTCCATTTTCAGCAAGTTTCTTTCTGCTGTGATAACCCTGGTTTTCTATGACATAGAAGTTACAAAATCTGTTGGGAACATGTTTCCTAGCTGTTTTCTTGAATATAAAGCCGTTTTAAAGACGAAAATTAAAATTTAAAAATATCGCCAATTCTCGTGAACGCGAACATGTCAGATTGTGCCATTTTAAGCAAGTGTCTCTCTTCTGGGATAACCCTGGTTTTCTAGGACATAAAAGTTTCAAAATCTGTTGGGAACATCTTTTCTAAGAGTTTTCTTGAATATAAACCCCTAAATAAAGAAGAAAATATGAATTTTAAAAAATCGACAATTCTCGTGAACGCGGACACATCAGATTTTGCCATTTTCAGCAAGTTTCTTTCTGCTGTGATAACCATGGTTTTCTATGATATAGAAATTATGAAATCTGTTGGGAACATGTTTCCTAGTTGTTTTCTTGAATATAAAGCGCAATTAAAGACGAAAATAAAAAT
>CAUVYP010000912.1:0-2500 GCA_963556195.1 Sepiola atlantica
CGATTTCCATTAAAAAAATGTATTTAATGAAAATAGAAACAAAATAAAGTAACATTACACAGATTAAAAAAGAAAACTCTATATAAAATAAAGAATATAAAATCCTAATTATACATAGAACTCGACCCCTAATTCGCTGTATCAGTATACCCCAAAATTACACACGCACATCTATATTTATAAAGAAATCTTGTTTTGTCTGTGCGTCTTTAGTCATTATAGGAAAATAACCGACAACTTCCTATGCAAATCTGTTCCGCACTCTCACTCTTTAAACACTCATGATTGTTTCCAGAAAGCCTGCATTCAATTCAACCATCATTCCATATTTATTATATTTTATCCGTTCACCCGGACTCACCCAAACAAATCTTTCAAAAGGAAGGTAGCATCAACTTTCACTAGGTTTAATTTTCTGCTACCACTGCTACCAGTTTCACCGTGTGCAAATTTATTCTGGGATAATAACTAATTAAAGACCGGTTATCCCAACACGCTCGCAATTCCTGAAAACTAACAACAACTGCTCACTTATAGTTTAGACGTGTGCATCGCTAAACTTTTAGCGTCTTTAATAGAGTCTTCAGTCAGGTTTTTAAGCATAAGAAATCTTCTTCCATCTTGAATATTTTTCATGGGTCGAATTTTTATTATGTTTGTTAACCTGTTTCGAGATTCCCCTTTTCAGAAGGCGCCGTGGTGGAAAGTAGTTTTGTCGTTTGTTTATACCACTCTATTCCGGGATGTATAAATGTTGTTTACGGAATATGGTGATATGAAAGTGCGACGTAGTTAATATATAAAGCTCAGTAAATAGAGGTGTTGCTTTATTTAACATCAGTAAATATAATGAATTAACTGTAAAAACAAAGTAATCATAAAAGTTTATAGCTGTTTTTTTTTCATATTATTCATGTTAAGCAAAGCAAACCCTCTATTTACTTAGCTTTATATTTCCTGCTCTCAACATTTGCCTACGTAAATTAGTAAAACTTTATACTTTCGTGCTAATATTAATCACACTTTCGTATTTTTCCTGGGGTGATTTACATCGTAAGATTGTCCATCTCTCATAGACGCGTTGGAAACAGGTGACATGTTTCTTTTTTTTCTTTCACATAAACAATTTAACAGCACGGCGATGTATTTTATTAATGAAAATGCATTCTAGACTACGGAAATTTTTATTTGTGGCTCAATCCTAAGTGCTCCTTTATTTGTAGCTCAATCCTAAGTGCTCCGTTTTGGGGAGATGGATTTTCTCCACATTAAAAACCGACCTTTTGGAATTTTTCGGTGAAACTAGGAATTGATGACGTAAGTACTGAAATTTTCTTGGATACCTATTCCTCAAAAGTACCATTAATTTATTACAAAACAAAATAAAATAATATTTTCTTCAATGAACAATTTTTTTTAAAATCCTTAGTTATATATACATTTACTTAATTCATTTTGTAAGGAACAATTAACAAAAATATCAACAACGACATTTTAAAAATATATATATTTATTAAAGTATGATACGAACCAAACTAAATCCATTTTTGCCGAACAAAAATATAAAATCTTGCTGTTTTTGTTGTTGTGTTTTTTTTATTATTAAATTGTGAACGGTTAATTTCAAGAGAACATATGTCTTTTTCTGCCAGGAAAAACTTATCTATCTCTCTGAAAAGAGAAAATCCGGATTCGGATAAAAATTTTAATTGCCGCAGTCTAGAAGGATTTCTTCATCACTGACCGAAGATAGAAAAGATTAAGTATCAGAACAGATACTACACTTTAACATTAATTCTATTTTGAACAGTAAAACAATAAATAAATACAAATAAACTGAAAAGAAAAAATATTTAAATCGAGAGCAGAGTTAAACAAAAGGTCGGTGTTTAATGCGGGGAAAATCCATCAACATTAATTTTATTTTGAAAAGTAACTAAATAAAAATACAAAGTAACCGAAAAGAAAATAATATTGTAACGTCGGTTAATATTGTATTTTTTTATATTGAAGGCAGACGGTTCTCTTTATTTCTAAATAGTTGAGAGTGATTGGTTAATTTGAGTTATGTGAGACAAATCCTTGATTGTAATTGGTGACGGTCAATGGCGGTCAGAGGTGAGCATAAAAACTGCTGCAGCACTAATAGTCATTTTTTTAAATATACTCCCCGAGCAACGCCGGGAAACGGTCCCTGCTAGTTATGGGAAGAATTAATATTGACATAAACGACAACCACCCTTCTAAAACACTCGCTCGAAAATTAAAAACTCTACAATTGCAGCGCAACATTGAATCAACCATTTGAGGATATTATTATATCTCTTGCTCATTATATAAGATACCCAACTTCCGGATTAACCACCTAGATAAACATAAAGATCACGCTTTGATCTATTCCCTCAAAATCAAACCTTTAGAACAGATCGATATTTTGGAAGAGTCCTGTTGTCATTATATACGGTTCTTGGCAATACGCGCCCGAGTCAATCCAAAAATA
>CAUVYP010000912.1:7500-26996 GCA_963556195.1 Sepiola atlantica
ACCTATTTTCTCCCTCGATAGATAGAGGAAAAGGTAGTCATTTGCTAAAAGTAGCAGTTTATGTCGGCTAGGTGCCGAGGTAAGGAAAAGGTTTTAAGTTGCTGAGAATATTTACGCATATGCGTTTTGATGGTATCGGTGGACCCATTTTTTAAATGTTCTGTAATATTCTCCATGTGCGCGATAACGCAGGTAGAGTATAGCAGAAACAACCGTTTTCAATTAAAGTATTTGCTTACGCGAAGATGCGTTTACTTTTTTGTTTGATTTTTCTGTGACAAGTGTCCTGTTCGAAATGTTTTAGTTTTTCGATGAAATATGTCCATATGGAGATATTTTAGTTTTCCGGTGAGAAGTTTTTTTATGCTGTCCGTTGAGTTGGCTGGGCATTTGTTTTGTTTTTTTTGTAAAAAAAAATGATGGCGAAATGGAGGTTTAAAGGTCTTGGAGGCTGTGGCAAGTAAGTACGAAGTTGCCAGAAGGCTGTATGCTGTAGGGGTCACCAAAATGTTGGATGGAGAATGTAACAAACTCTCATTCTAACATTTAATAACAACTTTATTGAGTCTTCCTCGTTAGTACGTGAACAAAAAGGAAAGAGGTTTAATGTCCATAAGTATGGACGGAGACAAAAGTAAGGGAAGTCCATTACTATAATTTCCCCTGAGTATTAATTTACTCCTCTCCAGGAGTTAGGCACAAAGCCAGTTTTTATCTTACTCCCACAAGAAAGATGTGACCCAAGATCGGGTCGAGAAAGTGGGGTTTGAAAAGCCAGCGCTCGATAGGTGAGCACTCTGGCCATTTAAAAATTGCCTGAGCAGCCCCGTCGGCATTCCCCGGTAGGGGCGCCTCAGACAGTAAGCAATAAACTTACTCCTCTCCAAAGAGGGGAGGCAAAGCCTGGGAGGGTGGACCTCCTAGAACTGCACAGGACAGGCGTGCAGTATCCATCGGAACAGATACTACACTTTGATCTTAGCCAAAAGGCCAATTTCCCATGAGTAGGGTAGAGAGAATAGTTCATAACATAGAATGTTTGTACACCGGCTATGGTGTCAGGGCGTGTCTATGTGTGTATGTAAGTATGTGTGTCTTCACACAGGTGTGAAAGTCAGTTCACATGTAAGCAGTTATGTGTGTGTGTTATATTAAGCCATTTTGGATCCTTGTCTTCTTGTCGAAGTCGAACCCAGGACCAAAGGCCCGGGAAGATGTCTGTTGCGTTCCCAGAGAGGGGTGACGTGTGTTTGGCTATGCCAAACAAGAAAAGAGAGAGAGAGGGGGCATCTCGTGCCAAAGAAGTAAAAGAGAGAGCGGATGGCGCTCAAGTGTTTATATAGTTATGTTAACCATCCGCGATTCGCCTAAGAGAAGGCCACTGATTGGTCAAGCCAAGGAGGAAGTAGATTGCTTGAACCAATCAGCAGGCAGCTAACAAGTCATTGATATTTAAACAATATGGCGGCTGTGCGCAGGCTTGTAGCAAACTGCTAAAGAAGGATTCTTAGAGTAAATGTGATAATGTGATGACTTTAATGATTCTAGCTAAGAGTAAGATAGACAGATGATGATCAACGATCCCCCACTCCTCACAATTTAATGGCCTTCTGCTTAATTTGTTGAAATGTATTTTTATGAATTTTGTAAAGAAATAATTCAAAGTGTAGCATATGTTCTTAATCCTTTCTGTCCTCAGGCAGTGAAGGAGAAATCTAGACTGAGAAAATTATCATTTTTGCCTCAATCCTTTTGGGGCGGAACTGTATTTTTCTACATAAAAACCGACCTTGTGTTTAACTCTGTCCTCTTGGGGAAGTAAGTAAATAGGAACGCACAATTATGCTGAAAATTCATCTAATGGGAGCTTAACTTATTGAAAGCTAGATGTATTTACTTGGCGTTGCCTGGGTTGCTATATATTGCCGGGTGGAGGAGAAAAATCATTCAAAATATAGTACGGTTTACTATTATTTTTTTATTAGTTTTTTTTTAATCGTTTTAATTTTATTTTTGATTTCAACAAATATTAAATTAATAAAAAAATAATCATTCAAAGTTACATATAGGCGAGAAACACAGACTCACAATATTATGTCTGATAGTTTTATTCATTTTAATCGTAACTAGTTTCACAATTTTGATTGAGTTTGGATTCCTTCGACGGAAAATAAAAATGTATTTTTGATTTTTTTTTAAGTTTTTTTTAATTTGGATTTGTTTTGTTTTTTATATTTGATGAAAATGTCTTTATTTTGATTTATTTTTTGTTTTTATATTTGATGCAAATGTTTTTATTTTGATTTATTTTTTGTTTTTATATTTGATGAAAATGTTTTTATTTTGATTTGTTTTTTGTTTTTTATATTTGATGAAAATGTGTTTATTTTGATTTGTTTTTTGTTTTTATATTTGATGAAAATATTTTTATTTTTACTTGTTTTTTGTTTTTTATATTTGACTAGCGGGGCTACCCGGCGTTGCTCGGTGTCATAAAAACATATAATTAAAGAAAAATCGTGTGTGTAACATCTTTATATACAAACTTCTATTTCTCCCCCCCCCCCTTTCTCTATAACCGTCTCTTTATCTTTCTACCTTTCTCTTCCCTGGTTGCCGCATTTCACCGCTACTTTCTAATTTTGCCTTTTGCGAAAGCTGTTTCTTCACCACCATTTCTCCTACGTTGCCCAGGGCAATAGTATGACATATTTCTATAAAAAGTAACACCTCTATCTGCGCCTTCTATATAGGTACTTATCTCTGCCCCGGTGTTCATACTATATACGTATCTATCATCACCCCGGTGCGCATACTATATACATACCTATCGCCGCCCCAGTGCACATACTATATACGTACCTATCGCCGCCCCAGTTCAGATACTATTTAAGTACCTATCGCCGCCCCGGTGCGAATGCTAAATACGTACTATCACCACCCCAGTGCGAAATACATACCTTTCGCCGTTCTGGTGCACGTGCTATATACGTACCTATCGCCGCCCCGGTGCGCGTGCTATACATGTACTGATCGCCGCCGCAGAGCGCATGCCATGTACGTACTTATTGCTGCCCATGTGTACATGCAATATACGTAGCTATCACCACCCCTGAATTCTGAATACGTACCGGTGTGGAAGCTAAATACGTACATATCGCCGCCCCGGTGCGAATGCTAAATACATACATATTGAGCACTTTTCTCTCAGACAACGCCGAGTATTTGAAAATAAAAGAGGCCTCCTGAGCACTACTGAAATAACTCTTATCGATTCCCCCATCCTTTTCAGCGTAGATGCTGTTAAGATATTATCCAAACCTATCACTACAGTAGCTCTATCTAGGACATTGAGCACTTTTTTCCCGGACAACACCGAGTACTTTGAAAATCGAAGAGGCCTCCTGAGCACTACTGAAATCACTTAGGTATCCTCCCTCCTTTTCATCTGCAAAATAGTCCAAAAGGGAACGAAGATAGCGTTAAAATATGTTCTACACCTATCACTACAGTAGCTCTATCTAGGATATTAGGCACTTTTCTCCCGGACAACGCCGAGTATTTTGAAAATCAAGGAGGCCTCATTAGCACTACTGAAATCACTTAGGTATCATCTCTCCTTCTGATCTGCGAAATAGTCCAAAGGGGGCGAAGATGGCGTTAAAATATTTTCCAAACCTATCACTACAGTAGCTCTATCTAGGACATTGAGCACTTTTCTCCTGGACAACGCCGAGTACTTTGATAATCAAGGAGGCCTCCTTAGGACTACTGAAATCACTTAGGTATTCTCTCCCCTTCTGATCTGCGAAATAGTCCAAAGGGGTACAAAGATGGCGTTAAAATATTTTCAAAACCTATCACTACAGTAGCTCTATTTAGGATATTGAGCACTTTTTTCCCGGACAACGCCGAGTATTTGAAAATCAAAGAGGCCTCCTGAGCACTACTGAAATAACTCTTATCGATTCCCCATCCTTTTCAGCGTAGAAACTGTTAAAATATTATCCAAACCTATCATTACAGTAGCTCTATCTAGGATATTGAGCACTTTTTTCCCGGACAACGCCGAGTACTTTGAAAATCAAAGAAGCCTCCTGAGCACTACTGAAATCACTTAGGTATCCTCTCTCCTTTTCATCTGCAAAATAGTCCAAAGGGGAACGAAGATGGCGTTAAAATATTTTCCAAACCTATCACTACAGTAGCTCTATCTAGGACATTGAGCACTTTTTCCCGGACAACGCCGAGTACTTTGATAATCAAGGAGGCCTCCTGAGGACTACTGAAATCACTTAGGTATCCTCTCTCCTTCTGATCTGCGAAATAGTCCAAAGGGGAACGAAGATGGCGTTAAAATATTTTCAAAACCTATCACTACAGTAGCTCTATCTAGGATATTGAGCACTTTTCTCCCGGACAACGCCGAGTATTTAAAAATCAAAGAGGCCTCCTGAGCACTACTGAAATAACTGTTATCGATTCCCCCATACTTTTCAGCGTAGATGCTGTTAAAATATTATCCAAACCTATCACTACAGTAGCTCTATCTAGGACATTGAGCACTTTTTTCCCGGACAACGCCGAGTACTTTGAAAATCGAAGAAGCCTCCTGAGCACTACTGAAATCACTTAGGTATCATTCCTCCTTTTCATCTGCAAAAAGTCCAAAGGGGAATGAAGATGGCGTTAAAATATTTTCTAAACCTATCACTACAGTAACTCTATCTAGGATATTGAGCACTTTTCTCCCGGACAACGCCGAGTACTTTGAAAATCAAGGAGACCTCATGAGCACTACTGAAATCACTTAGGTATCCTCTCTCCTTCTTATCTGCCAAATAGTCCAAAGGGGAAAGAAGATGGCGTTAAAATATTTTCCAAACCTATCACTAAAGTAGCTCTGTCTAGGATATTGAGCACTTTTCTCCCGGACAACGCCGAGTATTTGAAAATCAAAGAGGCCTCCTGAGGACTACTGAAATAACTCTTATCGATTCCCCTATCCTTTTCAGCGTAGATTCTGTTAAAATATTATCCAAACCTATCACTACAGTAGCTCTATCTAGGACATTGAGCACTTTTTTCCCGGACAACGCCGAGTACTTTGATAATCAAGGAGGCCTCCTGAGCACTACTGAAATCACTTAGGTATCCTCCCTTCTTTTTCATCTGCAAAATAGTCCAAAGGGGAACGAAGATGGCGTTAAAATATTATCCAAACCTATCACTACAGTAGCTCTATCTAGGACATTGAGCACATTTTTCCCGGACAACGCCGAGTACTTTGATAATCAAGGAGGCCTCCTGAGGACTACTGAAATCACTTAGGTATCCTCTCTCCTTCTGATCTGCGAAATAGTCCAAAGGGGAACGAAGATGGCGTTAAAATATTTTCCAACCCTATCACTACAGTAGCTCTATCTAGGATATTGAGCACTTTTCTCCCGGACAACGCTGAGTACTTTGAAAATCAAGGAGACCTCATGAGCACTACTGAAATCACTTAGGTATCCTCACTCCTTTTCATCTGCAAAATAGTCCAAAGAGGAACGAAGATGTGAATTTTTGAATTTTACATAAGAATACGCTTTTATATGTTATGTATATTCTCTAACCTTGTTTTAAAAACCTAAATTGTGTTTTTAAACGTGAGTTATCGCTCTTCCTTAGCTATACTCTAACTAATAAATTCAAGTTGGACTTGTAAAGCCAGCGCCCGAGAAAGTGAGCACTCTGGCCATTAAAAATTGCCTGGGCAGCCCCGTCGGGATTCCCCCGGTAGAGGCGCCTCAGGCAGTAAGCAATAAACTTACTCCTCCCCAAAGAGGGGAGGCAAAGCTTGGGAGTGTGGACCTCCTAGAACTGCACAGGCAAACCCATAGACGCCCTGCCCAGGCAATTTTTTGAGATTCCCCTCACTCTTCCTCTAGAGTGAAAATTCCCACCTTCCGACCTTGTGTCACATTCTACTTTGTGGGACGTAGATAAATAGGTGAATTTCAGATGCTTTCTCAGCCTTTTGGCTAAGATCAGAGTGTAGTATCTGTTCTCAGATAAAACATTCTCATTTTCCCAAAGACTAAGCATCCCGCTTACCTAGCCTTGCGGCTAGGTTCAAAGCGTTTTTCTTTGACCAAGCCCCCTTTTGGGGCTTTTGTCACCTTTTTGTCCCCTCTTGGGACTTTTTCTTTTCTTCTTTTCCCTGACTGTTGGGCTGACTTAAGCAGCTGGCAGGTTTCGGGGAGACTGACGAACCCGTAAAACGGTGAAGGTCTCTTCGTCTCCGAATCGGCGGGTCTAGTCCGACAGTCAGGTTCGTTCGCCCCTCTTGGGCCATTAATTATTTTTTATTCTTTCTTTCAGCGTCTGTCTGAGGTGCGCACTTAAGCAGCTGGCAGGTTTCGGGGAGACTGACGAACCCGTAAAACGGTGAAGGTCTCCTCGTCTCCGAATCGGCGGGTGTCGTGCCTCTTACAGACCCGTTTATAGATGGAAGCCACCCGGGCTTCAAAAAACTGTGTTGTCGTTGACAACAGCGAGGAAGGTGTGACCGCGGAGGGCACCTTGTTAGATTTGGTCAATCGTACTCCTGAGTACGACCTAATGATGGTGGGGATAACCGTACCGAGCGGTTCTCCGACCTGGAAGGGGGGTTGCACACCCGAGTGCGCCCCGGTCGTGTTGGAGGGGGGTTGCACGCCCGAGTGCGCCCCAGTCGTGTTGGAGGGGGTTTGCACGCCCGAGTGCGCCCCAGTCGTGTTGGAGGGGGGTTGCACGCCCGAGTGCGCCCCAGTCGTGTTGGAGGGGGGTTGCACGCCCGAGTGCGCCCCAGTCGTGTTGGAGGGGGGTTGCACGCCCGAGTGCGCCCCGGTCGTGTTGGAGGGGGGTTGCACGCCCGAGTGCGCCCCAGTCGTGTTGGAGGGGGGTTGCACACCCGAGTGCGCCCCAGGAGGTGTTGCCTCGCCGGGCACCTCAGTTTCGGTTATGGAGGGTGTCGCACCGAGCGGCACTCCAGTCGGGTCGTTTTCTATGGCAGGGGGTAGCATGCCCGAATGCACCCAAACCATAAGTTTTGGCGAATTCAGTGACACCCCATTCTTTAATCAGAAGCCAATAAGAAAGTGCCAGTCTCTAGACTTGGAGGTGGCACAGAGACAGTATAGGCCAAAGTCGTTTCTTGGGTGCTCCTCGGGGGGATCATCAACCGACAGCTCTGAGGGAGACGAGAGTAGGCCTGAAAGACCAAGAGTTAGGAAAGGGGCCAAAAAGGTCTTGCCAGAAAAGACACTTAATAAGGACTCCAAAGGAACCACATCGACGTGGGGACCCCAGGCCCAGAAGACTCCAGAGGAGTACAGGCGACTCTTCAGAGATAAATACGCCGACTTCACCGACGGAAGTACAATCAAAGTAGTCCCGGGCACTCTGGAGAGACTAAAGAGACGAATAGTCTCATTGGTTACAACTGATACAAAGACGAAGGGGCTGACTGGGGTCCCCAAGGACAAAATAATGAAAATACTTGGGGATCTGAAGATCCCAGCTACTTACGTAGTAAAGCGATCATACGCTATGTATGATATTCTGCTCCCTAACGTGGCAGAAGCCGAAAGAGTGGCGAAATGGGAGCATACGAGTAACGGGATAAAATTGACTCCCGAATATTTATCAAAGAGGAGGACAACTGTGTCAGTTCTCGGCGTCCCATGCTGTGTCGCCTTCGAACACATAGGCGCCATTATGTCACAGTATGGCGACGTTGAGGCAGTGTTCCCAGTCCGTGGTCCCCGAAATATCCAGACGGGGGACTACAAGATCCTTATGCGACTCACCCGTGAAGGATTCCGGGAGATACCGGCGCAGTTATACTGCGAAACCTGGTCGATGCCAGTGATAGTGGAGGGAAGGAGGCCGGTTTGTTGGCACTGTCAGACGTCGGGGCATATGGCAAAGGAGTGCCCCAAAAGGAACCCACCAAAGACCCCGGTGGCAGTGCCAACAGTGACAACAAATGTCCCCAAACCAACAGAACCAACAGTACCGGAAGAAGTACCGGAAGTACCGGAAGAAGAAAAAGGTTGGAACAAGGTGGCAGCCAAGAAGGGGAAAAAGACGACTCCAAGCACGAGCGAGAAACCCGCTAAACCACCAACCGCAGCAGGAGATCAGCCTGCACCTGCGGTCAAACGGAAGTTTCAGTTCCCCTCATCAGGATCAGACGAAAATAACGACTCTGAGGAGGACATGACTGTGGAAGGAGTACCGCCGGTCCAGAAGCCCAAGAAGGACACCAGGGCAAAGAAGAGCCGAGACCAGAAAGCGACATGTCCAGACAAGGAAATCGTTCAACCACCCAAACCCCAATCTCCAGAACCCGAAGTTGTGGTTGAACAAAATACCCCTCCCCAATCCAACACCCCTGAAGAGATATCCATGGCCGTAGCATCGGCCGAGGCAGATGAAGAGCCTAAAAGCCCATATAAAACTGCCAAACAACCAGAGGCAGCTGTAGCCGACAAGGTAGCGGCGGAGGAAGCTGTTGCCGACAAGGTAGCGGCGGAGGAAGCTGTTGCCGACAAGGTAGCTATGGAGGAAACTGTTGCTGACGAGGAAGTGCCGGAAGAAGTTACGGCGAAAACTGCACCCACTCCTCCACCAGTTAGACGAGAAAGATCCCGGAAGCTCCCTTTCCTGCCTGGGGGAAGAATTTGTGAGGCGGACGCAACACTTGTCCAGTCGGACCTAAGTAATAGGCAGAGGGGTTATCTGAAACAGTTAGGAGCGTTCACACATGTGAAAGGAAAAAGAGTTGATAACCCTCTGAACTTCCGGGATGCCCCAATGATAACTACCTTTATCAGGCATGATAAAGGTAGTAGGGCACGCGCCCTTTGGAGAATGGTGGAGGAGGGAAGGATGGCTATTCCGGGGGTTACCTTAGTTGACGAGGAGCATCCATCAAAAAAGAAATTGGCTTCGAAATGTCCGGGGAGGGTCCCCATTTATGTTCATCCCTCATTTTTTCGGGCTTTAAAGCTAACCTTTCCCCTGGACGTGGGAGGTCTGGCTCGAGACGGACGGATTTCGTCCGAACTGCTGACTGGCAGTCTTGGTCAGGCCTTCGGCGTCCTCACTCCCGAGGACTTTAGGCCCGTCTGCGACATATAAATAAAGGATAATGGCTTTAAACCTGGCCACATTGAATGTGAGGGGCATGAGATCTCGAAGCAAGGCTGTTCGCGTGCTGAGGGATCTCGTGGCCCTTAAGGTAGATATAGCTGCGATCGAGGAGACCCACTTCGTTTCGTATGGGGATTGTGATGTGCTGACTGACGACTATGACGTCATCTCAGCATATGGCAATGTCCGTAGTTGTGGTGTCTCTTTGCTAGTGAGACGCACTCTGTCCGCGACAGTGCGCGTTGTTCATACGGATGCGGAAGGACGGTTGGTCGTAGTCGATGTTGCCGTTGACAGCAGCAAGTTTCGGATCGTTGCGGTTTATGCGCCTAACGCTGTTGGTGAGAGGGTTTCCTTTTTTCGACGGTTGGAGACGTTTCTCGGGGGTCCGGAGCGTGTAGTATTAATGGGGGATTGGAATGCCATCCTTGACCCCAAGATAGATAAGGTCGGGGGTAATAGAGGGTCGGATAGGTGTGATAGCAGTCTGTTTGACCTGATCGTCTCATGCGATCTTGTCGACAGATTTCGCGTTGATCACCCAGGGTGGGAGATGTGGACGTGGCATACTAGCGCGGCCTTCTGTTCGAGTACTTACTTGGACAGAATGTTAGTTAGAAGAGGCGACATAGATTTCTTATCTTGTCCCACGTTCACTTGGTTAGGTCACTCGGACCATAAATTGGTTATGGCCCGTTTGAGTTTAAGCGATAGGCCTAGGTTAGCTGGGTACTGGAAGTTGAATACCTCCTTACTGGAGATACCCGACTTCCGGGACAAGCTAACGTTACTACTTCAGCGGGCTTTAGTGGGGGCGGTTATCGGGAGTAGTTGGTGGGTGAAAACTAAGGTTTATGTTAGACGCTTTTGTGTCCGCTATAGCCAGCGCCTCGCTCAAGATAGGGCTAGGACACAGAAGCGTGTAGATGATAAGATGACCCGGGCGGTGGCTGGGGGGGGATCCCCTAGAGATAGCCGTAATTAAGGGGGACCTCAATCGCTTGGCTAGCGAGCGATATGAAGGTCAAGTAGTTCGAGCTAGGTTAAAGAAAGTCTCTAACGAAGCTGTGAACGTTGACGCTGTTGAGCGTAAGGCTGCTTTACGTCGTGGCTCGGATGGGTACATTCGGAAGGTGAATAACCTGGAAGGACATACCCTGGTATCTACTCGTGAGATTTGCGAGGGTTTCCGCGAGCATTTGGAGGATCGCTTCACCCAACTACCCAGACTCCGCGGCCAGGAGTTTGACAGCTATTTGGCTGACTCGCCCCGCCTAGAGGCGGCCCGAGCAGCTGGCTGTGATGGGGACGTTACAGAGGGTGAGATCATTACTGCGTTGAAGCAGGTCGGCTACAACAAATCTCCAGGACTCGATGGTCTGCCATACGAAGTTTACTTGAGGCTGTCGCCCATGTTTGTTCCTCTTCTGAAGGATGTGTTTAACCACTGGTTTGTTCAGGGCTCGATCCCTGGGCAGGTTACCAAAGGAGTGGTCACATTGTTGAAGAAGGGGGGCCAACCTGGTGGGGGGAATTTAGATGATTACAGGCCCATAACTCTGCTAAACACAGAGTTAAAGATTTTGGCCCGTGTTCTTGCGAATCGTTTGCAGGTTGTTATCGCTGACTTGATCGAACCTGAGCAGAACTATGCTGTGAAGGGGAGGTCAATTCAAAACAATTTGCATCTGGTTCGCACGATCCTAGAGGGTATAGAAGACGACACTGAAGCCGCGCTGATCAATTTAGATCAGTCCAAGGCTTTCGATAGGGTCGACCATGGTTTCTTGGAATCTGTTCTAGAGGCTGCCGGTTTTAATCCGGACTTCCGCAAGTGGGTCTCGATTCTGTACCGTCTGCCGACGGTAGCGGTGCAAGTAAACGGTAGGCTTTCGGAGTCGTTCGTGGTTTCTCGTTCGGTACGTCAGGGTTGTCCGCTGTCGCCCCTGCTTTATGTCCTGGCGTTGGAGCCCTTCCTTCGCAAATTAAGGGACGGGGCGGCAACACCAGTCCTGCGCGGAATCGCTATCCCTCCTCACTATGCGCGAGCCAGGGTTTCCGCGTATGCCGATGATGTCACCGTTTTTGTGTCCAGCCGTGAAGACATAGAAGCGGTGATTAAGGCGCTCGCTCGGTACGAAGAAGTGACAGGGGCCATTGTCAACCGCAGCAAGTCCAATGGCCTGCGGTTGGCTGCCTGGAGCGGAGAGACCGCACTTCCAGGTGACTTCAACTGGACCGATGGCCCGGTTCGGATCCTTGGCGTTTGGTTCGGACCGGGTCTCCAGCTGGAGAAGAATTGGTCGGAAGTACAGGCAAAGGTCGAATCGTCTGTGAGGACTTGGATTCGAAGGAAACTTTCCTTGAAGGGGAGAGCGGAGGCGTGCGCCACTTACGTCTTTCCTCTCATCCTTTACCGACTGTCTGTACTCCCGCTGCCTGCGGACCGCCTTCTTGCTTTCACGCGCTTGCTCTTTTCACTTCTGTGGAATGGGCGGAAAGCATACGTCCGCAGACAGGTCTGTACGCAACGTCCGTGTGATGGAGGCTTGGGGATGCCTGACTTGGCAAGTCATAGACATGCTGAGAGACTGGCTTTCCTGAGTCGTACTTTGACGGAAGAAGCTCCGTGGGTCCCTGCGGTTGAGGACGCCTTTCCCAACCTCATACCCGACGACTCGGTCGAAGGTCGACGTAGGCCAAGAGGAGAGTCGCTGTTCGTCACCGAATGCCGAGCCGCGCTTAAGGCGTTGCCGGGGTCCAGTGACCTTGCCCGGTCTAGGAAGAGACTGTATCGGGATCTAGTGGAGGGGTCCGCTTCGGATCCACTTGGGAGACGGCTTGGATTGTCGACGGAGGAGGCTCGCTCCCAGTGGAGTTGGGCGCCAGGCCAGAGTTATCTCAACAATTCTGAGTACTCTCTGACCTGGCGACTTGTTCGGAACGCACTGCCCCTCTATGGCAGATTATGCAGGGATGGCATAAGGGACGTCCCCTTGTGCCCGCGCTGTGAGGACAATGAGGAAGAAACGGCCGAGCACGCCTTCTTCACTTGCAGAAAATTACGTCTTCTCTGGGAGTATGTCAGAGAGGTAACGGCTCGCATCGACGCCGAGCAGCCGCTGGTCCTGGATGTAGCATTCGTCATCAACAACGTAGCGCCGCCGTGGTCTAGAGAGAAGCGAATGGTGTTTCTTGTGATCCTGGCCGTAGCTAGGTTAGTGACGTGGGTTACACGTCTAGATGAGGTTCATGGGGTTGGGTCTGTTTCGGATCGTGATCTGGTTGTTTACTTTAAGCATCAGCTTAAAGTGAAAATCAGATGCGATTGGAAACGACTACATCGCATGGAGTTCAATAGAAGATGGGTGCACAACACTAGTTTGTGCATTCGACGAGGGTCCAGGTTTGAATACGTTTTCCCGCCTTAGCATGGCGCAGACGGTACTGGGTCCTACGGAACCCAGCCCAGTATAAAACAAAATTATTTTTTATTAGCCTAGTCGAACTATAAGCTAGTAGGAGTAAATGATGTCCTGTCCCAACTTTGTTTTTTCTGCAGGCACTAGAGAGCTTCCAAAGATGCCCACTCCACATATTTATTTTGTCCCCGGCTGATGAAACCCTTGGCAATATTATCTTGGAAGACGCCATCCATTCCCGTACCCAGATCCCGATTAATTTATTTTCAGAACGCCCCGCTTTATTCCCACTCCCATTTAGGGGTCGACCTGCTTGTTTTCGGCTTTGAGCCGGAAAACAGTGGGCGGTCCGCACTTAGCAAGAGGGTAGGGAAGGGTCCTACTAACCACCCCTTATCATTTTATTTGGTTCTTTATTTTTCTTTCTTTTTGGGTGTTTTTAATGTGTATCCCAATCCCACGTTATTTCATAGTTTCATGTATCATTTTGGGGATATTTTAAGTAGGGTTAAGCCATAGAGTGACTGTGAATTTTTTAGTGTGAATGTCTAGCTTAGGGTAGATTAGGTTTTTGTCATTGTGCATTTTACTTGCTTTTTGTCAAATAAAAAATGTCTTTGTTTTGTCTTTGTTTGAAATAAAAAATGTCAAACTGTTGTTTTTTAAATGTCACAATGACCCCCGACCCCCACCTTCCCCCCTTCCACAGTGGGCTTTTATGCCTAAGGTGGTATGCATTCTGGGAATGTAATCTTAACTCTAGGAGTTAATGTTTTCCAGGATGCATCCATCTAAATAAATTCTCAGCCTTTTGGCTAAGATCAAAGTGTAGTATCTGTTCTCGGCATTATTGCCTTGAGATCTAGTCCTATCCGATAGGTGTCGATCTTACTCTGTCGAATCAAAAATCAGATTATCATTTTATTTTTAATCCCTTTTCCTTTGGCTCACTTCCTCTCCCCTAAAGTACCGGCTGATATGCGCCCAAGGTCGGGATCTATCTCACTCATAATTTCCCCCGTCCCCTAATTTCGCCTGAGGCGCCCACACCGCCGAATGCCGACACTCCCCCTCCCCCATATTTCGCCTGAGGCGCCTCACAGGCGTATGCCAACACCCTCCATCTCCAAATTATTTCCCCTCCCCAGATTTGTCCTGAGGCGCTCATAATGCCGACACTCCCCCTCCCCAGATTTGGCCTAAGGCGCACACACCTGCGAATGCCGACACTCCCCTTCCCTCAAATTTCCCCTTAGGCGTCCCACCGGCTTATGCCAACACCCCCATCCCCAAATTTGGCCTGAAGCGCCCCCCTGCCCAAATTTGGGCTGAGGCGCTCATACCGGCGAATGTTGACACTCCCCCTCCCCAGATTTGGCCTGAGGCGCTTATACCGGCGAATGCCGACATTCCCCCTCCCCCAAATTTGGCCTGAGGGGCCCCACCGCCGACTGCTGACATTCCCCCTCCCCAGATTTGGCCTGAGGCGCACCGAATGCCGACACTCCCCCTCGCCCCCAAATTTGGCCTGAGGCGCCCCACCGCCGAATGCCGACACCTCTCCTCCCCAGATTTGGCCTGAGGCGCCCCACCGCCAAATGCCGACCCTCCCTTCCACCGCCGAATGCCGATACCGCCCCCCTCCCCAATGTAATGTATGGGATAAGTGCATCATGACAACGGAACCGATACGACCCTACCTCTACACTTCTCAAAAAAGGAAGAGGAAATGCATGGGATGAGTGCATCATGAAAACGGAACCGATACCACCCTACCTCTACACTTCTCAAAAAAGGAGGAGGTAATGCATGGAATCAGTGCATCATGACAACGGAACCGATACGACCCTACCTCAACACTTCTCAAAAAAGGAGGAGATAATGCATGGGATGAGGGCATCATGACAACGGAACCGATACGACCCTACCTCAACACTTCTCAAAAAAGGAGGAGATAATGTATGGGATGAGGGCATCATGACAACGGAACCGATACGACCCTACCTCAACACTTCTCAAAAAAGGAGGAGATAATGCATGGGATGAGGGCATCATGACAACAGAACCGATACGACCCTACCTCAACACTTCTCAAAAAAGGAGGAGGTAATTCATGGGATGAGCACATCATGACAACTGAACCGATAATATTCTACATCTACACTTCTCAAAAAAGGAGGAGGTAATGCATGGAATCAGTGCATCATGACAACGGAACCGATACTACCCTACCTCAACACTTCTCAAAAAAGGAGGAGGTAATGCTCACACTGGCGAATACCGTAACCCCCCCCCCCAATTTGGCCTGAAAGGGGGAGGTAATTC
The DNA here is from genome assembly GCA_963556195.1 of Sepiola atlantica. Taxonomy (NCBI): domain Eukaryota; kingdom Metazoa; phylum Mollusca; class Cephalopoda; order Sepiida; family Sepiolidae; genus Sepiola; species Sepiola atlantica. The sequence continues at coordinate 22,431 of CAUVYP010000912.1, forward strand.
CTATCATGATAACAGAACGGCCACAGGGAGGGAGGGGGGAATATTAGCGTCTATTAATAATTAAGAAAGAAAGTCTGAGAGGGAAAAATGACAGAAAGGAAAACTGCCACTCTCTGACGTCATGATGACCTGATATAACCGGACACAATTTAGGTCAAGACCGGGTACATCCGGCAAGGAATTATGGGACAGGGCGGATGTGATTGAGCAACCCTTGTTTCATTACACACTCTAAACGTAGGATTCCTATGTTGTTATTGATGCATCCGGACATAAGTTATTGGATGATCTGATAGAACCGGACACAATTTAGGGCAAGACCGGGTACATCCGGCAAGGGATTATGGGATGTTTACAGTGACTCTGCATTTTTATCGGATTAGTACATAAATACATTAGATTATTTCGAATTTACTACATATTAACGTTGAAAAAGTCGTGTAAAATACGAAAAAACTGCTACCTTTTGTCGGAAAGTGGCTCGGTTGACTGTCAGCGAGTGAATCGTTTGTCGCGATTTTTAGATATTATGATTCCGGCATATGTACGGTGCTAAAGATATCAACTTTTTGACATGTCGCCGCGTAGTTTTTGAGGAGAAGCTTCACATACAAACAGACATACATACAGACAAGTGCCCTTTATATAAGAGACTAGCGGGGCTACCCGGCGTTGCTCAGGGTCATAATGACATATAATTGAAGAAAAATCGCGTGTGTAACATCTTTATATTCAAACTTCTATTTCTCCCCCTCTTCTATAGCCGTCTCTTTATCTTTCTACCTTTCTCTTCCCTGGTTGCACCATTTCACCGCTACTTTCTAATTTTGCCTTTTGCGAAAGCTGCTTCTTCCCCATCATTTCTCCTACGTTGCCCATGGCAATAGTATGACATATTTCTATAAAAAGTACCACATCTATCTGCGCCTTCTATATAGGTACTTATCTCCGCCCCGGTGTTCATACTATATACATATCTATCGCCACCCCGGTGCACATACAATATACGTACCTATCGCCGCCCCGGGGCCGATACTATATAAGTACCTATTGCCGCCCCAGTGCGAATGTTGCATACGTACATATCGCCGCCCCGTTGCGAATGCTACAACGTACCTATCGCCGCCCCAGTGCAAATGCTAAATACGTCTCTATCGCCGGCCTGATGTGAATGCTAAATATGTTCCTATCACCACCCCGGTGCGTGTGCAAAATACGTACCTATCGCCTTCCTGGTGTGCATGCAATATACATACTGATCGCCGCCGCGGAGTGCATGCTAAATATATACCTATCACCGCCCTGGTGCGCATTATATATACATAGTGACAAACCATAAAACGTAGTGACCCACCCATAAACAGTGGTGACCCAACAATAATACTAGTGACCCAGCAATAAAAAGTGGTGACCAAGCAATAAAACATGGTGACTCAACCAAAAAAGTAGTGACCCAACAATAAAAAGTGGTGACCCAACAAATAAAAAGTGGTGACCCAACAATCAAACGTAGTGACCTAACCATAAAACGTAGTGACCCAACAATAAAACGTAGTGACCAACCATAAAACGTAGTGACCCAACCATAAAAAGTGGTGACCCAGCAATAAAAAGTGGTGACCCAGCAATAAAACGTGGCGACCCAACCAAAAACGTGGTTACCCTATAATAAAAAGTGGTGACCCAACAATAAAAAGTGGTGACCCAACAATAAAACGTTGTGACTCAACGATAAATGTTGTGACCCAGCAATAAGAGGTGGTGACCCAACAATAAAACGTAGTAGCCAACATTAAAAAGTGGTGACCCAACAATTAAAATGGGTTACGTGCACAATACGTACCTATCGCCTCACTGGTGTGCGTGCTATATACGTACTGATCGCCGCCCCGAAGCGCATGCTAAAAATATACCTATCACCGCACTGGTGCACATTCTATATACATAGTGACCAACCAGAAAAAAGTGGTGACCCGACCATAAAAAGTGGTGACCCAACAATAAAAGTGGTGACCCAACAATAAAAAGTGGTGACCCAACAATCAAACGTAGTGACCTAACCGTAAATAGTAGTGACCCAACAATAAAACGTAGTGACCAACAATAAAACCTAGTGACCCAACCATAAAACGTAATGACCCAACCATAAAAAGGGGTTACCCAACAATAAAAAGTGGTGACCCAACAATAAAAGTGGTGACCCATTAATAAAAAGTGGTGACCCAAGAATAAAACGTGGTGACTCAACGATAAATGGTGTGACCCAGCAATAAGAAGTGGTGAGCCAACAATAAAACATAGTGACCAACAATAAAAACTGGTTACCAAACAATAAAACGTAGTGACCTAACCATAAATCGTAGTGACCAAACAATAAAACGTAGTGACCTAACCATAAATCGTAGTGACCAAACAATAAAACGTAGTGACCCAACCATAAAACGTAGTGACCTAACCATAAACGTGGTGACCAACAATAAAACGTAGTGACCCAGCAATAAAAAGTGGTGACCCGACAATAAAAGTGGTGACCGAACAATAAAAGTGGTTACCCAACAATAAAAAGTAGTGACCCAACAATAAAACGTCGTGACTTAACCATAAATCGTAGTGACCCAACCATAAAAAGTCGTGACCACACAATGAAACGTAGTGACCCAGCAATAAAAAGTGGTGACCCAGTAATAAAACCTAATTACCCAACCAAAAAAGTGGTGACCCAACAATAAAAAGTGGTAACCCAACAATAAAAAGTGGTGACCCAACAATAAAACGTAGTGACCAACAATAAAAACTGGTTACCAAACAATAAAACGTAGTGACCTAACCATAAATCGTAGTGACCAAACAATAAAACGTAGTGACCTAACCATGAAACGTGGTGACCCAACAATAAAACGTAGTGACCCAGCAATAAAAAGTGGTGACCGAACAATAAAAGTGGTTACCCAACAATAAAAAGTAGGGACCCAACAATAAAACGTAGTGACTTAACCATAAATCGTAGTGACCCAACCATAAAAAGTGGCGACCACACAATGAAACGTAGTGACCCAGCAATAAAAAGTGGTGACCCAGCAATAAAACCTAATGACCCAACCAAAAAAGTGGTGACCCAACAATAAAAGTAGTGACCCAACAATAAAAGTAGTGACCCAACAATAAAACGTAGTGACCCAACAAAAACAGTAGTGACCCATATAAAACGAAGTGACTTAACCATAAAACGTAGTGACCAAACAATAAAAAGTGGTGACCAACAATAAAAAGTGGTGACCTAACACTAAAACGTCGTGACCAAACCATAAAACGTAGTGACCCAACCATAAAAAGTGGTTACCAACCATAAACTATTGTGACCCAACAATAAAAAGTGGTGACCCAATAATGAAACGTAGTGACTCAACCAAAAAAGTGGTGACCCATCCCTCAAAAGTGATGACCCAACAATAAAACGTGGTGACCCAGCAATAAAACGTGGTGACCCAACAAAACAAGTGGTGACCCAACAATAAAACGAAGTGAGTTAACCAAAAAACGTAGTGACCCAACAATAAAAAGTGGTGACCCAACAATAAAAAGTGGTGACCCAACAATGAAGTGGGGACGCAACAAAAAAAGTGGTGACCCTACAATAAAATGTAGTGACCTTACAATAAAACGTAGTGACCCAACAAAAAAACGTAGTGACCAACCATAAAAAGTGGTGACCTAACAATAAAACGTAGTGGCCTAACCATAAAACGTAGTGGCCCAAACCATAAAACGTAGTGCCCCAACCATAAAAAGTGGTGACCACACAATGAAACATAGTGACCCGTACAATATACGTACCTATCGCCGCCTCGGGGCCGATACTATATAAGTACCTATTGCCGCCCCGGTATGCATACTACATAAGTACCTATAGCTGCCCCAGTGCAAATGCTACATACGTACCTATCGCTGCCCCAGTGCGAATGCTGCATACGTACCTATCGCCGCCCCGTTGCGAATACTACAACGTACCTATCGCTGCCCCGGTGCAAATGCTAAATACGTCTCTATCGCCGGCCTGATGTGAATGCTAAATATGTTCCTATCACCGCCCCAGTGCGCGTGCACAATACGTACCTATCGCCTCCCTGGTGTGCATGCTATATGCGTACTGATCGCCGTTCTGAAGCGCATGCTAAATATATACCTATCACCGCCCTGGTGCGCATTCTATATACATAGTGACCAACCATAAAACGTAGTGACCCACCCATAAAAAGTGGTGACCCAACAATAATACGTAGTGACCCAGCAATAAAAAGTGGTGACCAAGCAATAAAACATGGTGACTCAACCAAAAAAGTAGTGACCCAACAATAAAAAGTGGTGACGCAACAATAAAAAGTGGTGACCCAACAATAAAACGTAGTGACCTAACCATAAAACGTAGTGACCCAACAATAAAACGTAGTGACCAACAATAAAACGTAGTGACCCAACCATAAAATGTAGTGACCCAACCATAAAAAGGGGTTACCCAACAATAAAAAGTGGTGACCCAACAATAAAAGTGGTGACACATCAATAAAA
>CAUVYP010000912.1:34696-59696 GCA_963556195.1 Sepiola atlantica
AAAAGAATCAAGGGAGTCGCGATGGCGCTCTATCCCTTAATAGACTTCAAAAATGACCTATGCTAGAAATCTCATTTCTTTGATTAGTCATAACTTAAAAACCAATGAACCAAATTATTTAAAACTTTGCACAAAATTTTCATTTGATAGGTTCTATAAGTGTGTAGAATTTCAGCATCATTAGTCAAGGCAATCCAGAGATCCAGAAAGGTCACGAGTGATTTTGTGTTATCTTTGTGTACGTACGTACGTACGTGTGTGCCACCCTGTATCTCATCAACTATTTGATGAATTCAACTGATTTTTGGTAGAGATAGAGGTTCTAGGGTCTAGTTGATGGCATTTTAATTTCAGTTTACCATATACCTTAGTTTTCCAGAAAATTCAAAAAATCTAAAAAAATACCATTGTCTTGAGGCATAGCCTTAACAAAAGTAGTGACATTCCATGATAAATCATATGCCCTTAATAGGGTTAAGATGAAAATTGATATACACTAAATGTACAAAAGCAAGGAAATTCCCCAATGTTTACACTTTTATTGTCATTAAGGGTATGACTACATATCAACCATTATCACATCACTACAGTATAAATCTCTATACATGAGTGGATGAAGTGTGTGAGGTCCGATGAAGAAAAATTCCTACCAGTAAAATACATAGCCCTGTTGTGCTCACATACCCTTAATAGCAATAAAAGTGTAAAAAATTTGGGAATTTCCGTGCTTTTGTACATTTAGTGTATATGAATTTTCATCTTAACCCTATTAAGGGCATATGATTTCAGTATTACTGGCATTTATCATGGAATAAGAAGTAGAAAGGCAGTCTAAAGGAAGAATAATTCAAAACTCAGGGAATCAACCGGTGTTTAGATATATCTTGTTTTCATGAATAATTGCTTTTTATAGGTTAGGGGAGATAAAGGCAGAATCCCATTCTCTGTTTAATTTTATTTGTGGAAAGGGCTATGAGTGCAGATTCAATTAGTCGGCGTGTTATTATCTTGATTAAACTAGATTTATCAAAGTCAAAACAATGGCCATACTCTATAGTGTGAGCATATAAGGCGTTAAGTGTGTTTTAGGTTTTAATCGCTCTTTTATGCTCATAAATCCGCTTGTTCAGACTACGCTGCGTCTCCCCTATGTAGATCTTATTACAATCTAGACAAGGAATTGAGTATATGCAAGCTTTGACATCAGGTGTAGTGTTAAGTTGAGATGTTTTTATTACATTTATAATACGTGCTGAAGTTAATTGTGTTATGTTCATGCCTAGTTTTTAAAAGTTTTTCTCAACGCCGACATATTTCATATTTCTTGCATTGTGATAGCCTTCTTTATATATATATATGAGTAACATACACATATATATGCGTATTTTGTCATAGATCCGAGGCCGATAGACACGTGACTTCCGAGGTCATGGCTTTTCCATGTTGGGACGAAACATTGTAATTCTGCCCGGTCCTTTTCTATTCTCTCCGCACCGATGGATTCTAAAATTATGCTATAGCTGTAGAAGCGAAACAAAAGAACAGAAGTAAAGTTACCCCCCCCCCCCGAAACTATCGCCATCAGTCGTCATTGCCAAGAAAAGTAGAACACACACGGGCTTAATATATTGACAAGTTGTCAAAACACAACGTATACAAAGGGCAGCGTGGAAAGCGCCATTTAAATGTTGTGAGAGTTCAACAATGGCCACGTCTTTTTACAACGTAATCTTTAGATGTAGCCAATTGTGTCACCAATAACAGTACAATGGTCTCCGCAGGCGATGGATTAAAATAGCACGCGGTGAACATCTTTTTGGATATTCTGTACATCAAGTAAACTTTGGTGGAAAGACCTTTCAAAGAAATAATTGCTTTCTATACGCTCTAATAATGTTCAATAGATTGTATTGTTAGCTTTAGATCGTTCATAACTTGAATAACTTAAAGATGAAAGTTCATGAAGACCAACATCCAATCTGTTGCCAAGGTTACTGGAAAAATGGTTGGATCATTCTTACCGCGCCAGAAAGTATATGACTCCTGATGTAATCCTCTCCCTACATAAACGCCAGATACGCCCTAAGAGGGAGTACTGCTGCCACATCTGGGGAGGTACCGCACAGAACACTCTTTATTGCCTTGTTAAAGTACAAAATGGACTTCGTAAGAAGAGACTTTATCATTACTTCCATCGAATGTGCTCGACTGAGCTCCAATCTCTGGTTCTTCCTTGTAAGACAGTAAACTCCCCTTTCACTACTACAACATAGAATTCCCCCACCCTGGTTGCTTATGAAACAGAATTTCGATAAACAGAGTTTCGTTTCAATTTTCCCATCTGTGTAACTCTCTGCAGATTACAACATGGTCATCTTCATTGACATTGGATTTCAATGTCAAATACTTTTCACAGCCACCAGCAATCAAATTTTGTTTATTCAATTAATCATTTTGAATCCTCGCATAATATTAATTCAACTGACAATCCATTAACCCTTATCTTCAAGTGGCTTTTGGCCTTGATAAATGTTGACTCATTAGTAACTTAAAAAAAAATAATAGGAGAAAGTTTAACGGGACTATTTTCTTTCTCGCAGTACCTCTGGTAATAGAAAATACATATATCCCTACGCTAAAAAAAAGATTTGAACTTTTAATCTGATATCTAAGCTGGCAACAGCTGTATTTTTATTGCCTGTCATTATTAAACCCAAAAGAATATGGAGATAAAATTGTAGCAAAAAGCTTTGAAGCAGAAGCGAATTGTAAATCTCTGGGATAAAAATGGTTTTGCCCCCAATTGAATAGATAACTGGAGAATAATGAAGGATTGTGTTTGTTTTCTTAAAATGAAATGATTGTCGGGTCGGTCGACGCTTTTTATATTCGCACCTGATCACCGAACAATACGCAATATTTGATGACTTTCTCGTATCCGGAATGAAAATGTATCGTTTCCTTGAAAATACGACGAGTGCTTAAAAACAATAAATATTCATGTATGAAAATAAGAAAATCATTTGCAACACAAGGTTTCTACGACTGTCCAACATTTGGGAGGAACTCTTGTTCAGACAACACCGGAACAAAACTAACACAACCGCTACGTGTGAACACCATGAAAAACTGGGAAAAACAATTATTTTAGAATTTAGAGTGGGAGATCAGTCTCTGATATACATGTGATGTAAAATTATCACACATTTCCGAGTCAGTGTCTAATCAAATAGCATTTTAAGGGAATATAACCAGATTCCATTTGTTTAAAGCAGATAAATGGTGTTATTTGGGTGAAGAGAATTAAAAGACCCCCCCCCTTAATGCACCACTAATCTAGTGGCAAAAATGTTTAATGTTAAATGTTTTTGGTTCGATATTGAGTGAGGGGAGCTTAACCCTTATTTAAAACTATAGTGGACAGACGCCCCCCCCCCCTCCGAAATAAACTTATTCGCTTGAAAACAATTGAGTAAATACTCTATTAGAAATCTTTATTAAACATTTAAAAAAAAAAATTATTTGGAGGGCTTAGTCTCTTAAAAACTATAGATCCTAATTTTTCGTAATCTAATTGTTCGTGCTTTGTGACATTTTTCTTATTTATTCAATTGTGCCATTTTTACTGAGCACCAAAGATCTTAATGGACAACAAAACGGTAGAAAAACACGATTTTTTTTCAGGATTGCCATCTGACAGTAGCAGAAGAATAGGAATAGCAATACATGTATTTCGATGACTAAAATAAGACACGAAGTAAAAAACATGGACGGCGGCACCGGGGGGGGGGGGGCAGGGGGGCTGAAGCCCCCCCTCACTTTTTCACTTGGCGGTCATCAATAATGAAGTTATATATGCATGTGTTTAACAGCCCCCCCCCACTTTTTAGGAGAGCCCCCACTTTTATAACTGTCCCGCCGGCCCTGAAAATACATATCTGATGTTAAGACTTTACAATGCATTGATAGTTTATGCATTGATAGTTTATGCATTGATAGTTTATGCATTGATAGTTTATGCAAGCGAAACATTGACCATATTGGCAGAGCTTGAGAAGAAGTTGAATGTCTTTGAAATGAAATCATTAGAATAACTGCGAGATAGACGAATATTATTGGGGGAAAAAGAGATTAGCGTCGTTTGAACGTTTTCCAGCTACCAGACTCCAGCTATGTAAAGAAATGACAAACATTTCATTGAAGAAATATAAAGAGAACGACCACCAAAGAGATTGGCTGACCGGATAATGGCTGAGACTGGTACTTCGCTCTTGATGGCTTAAAGACTGACCGAAGAACGTGACAAGTGGTGGAATTTTGTTCCGAGTCAAGTCAAGATTTCCGTGTAAATCGGTCGTATTATGCACAAGCAAATGTGGTAATATTGTTGGAAAGCCACACACGACGACGAGTCGTTGTCGTCATCACGTTTTGCAGCCTGATCTGGTTTCCTTTTTAACCAAGACCAATCAACTGTTAATGTAGGACAGACAGACCAACATACAAGGCCGTTCACAGGAATGCGACGACGCGCGAAAAACAAAAACGAAAGAAAATTAAATCAGACCATGACAATTCTTAAGATGCGTCCATTGAATCTGTGCAGGAGAAAATGAAATTTTAAACTTAAACGTGACTCACGGATGAGAAATAACTTCTCAAAGAACCAACACACACACACACACACACACTACATTAAATAAATAAAAACTTAATGAATGTGAGGCTTTTATTGCAAATTCTTCAAGACCGACTTGGGACGCCATAAACGTAACTCCATCAGTTTGGAGATGGCTGCCTTGTAATTGTCTGCATTATTTTATATGAGGGCAATAAAGATGGAAGTGAGTTTTATAGGGGCATAAATTGAAATTCCCTCGCGGGAAAAGGAAGATGCAAACGAGAAAAGAGTTCATTGCGGATTATAAAAAAATACAAATTTTCCCTCTGGAAAAAAAATTATGTATTTGCAAAAAATAAAATAAAACCTCATCTACGAAGATCAGACAAATAACAAGGATATTAATATATTTCCCCGGAAACTAAAGGCATTATAACTATAGATTCGATCAGGGGTTGCAAAGGCACGGACTGCAAGCCACATACGAACTGCGTACTATTTCTAATAAATTTCTGTTTGTGTACATGGACGATTTATGAGACTAACCAGAGAAGTGATGCAAGAAAAACTTGGCCATAGCTACGAAAAGGACACTTGAATAGAGAAACAGAATCGCTACTGACATCCACGCAAAACAACGCGATCAGACGAATTATATCAAAGCTAAAACAGTAAATGTAAATTCTGTATACAAAGAGACAGAACGGTGAACAATATAAGTGAATGCAGCAAACTAGCCCCAAAAGAAAACATAAATAGACACGACTGCGTGGGGAATGCATTCCACAGAGGAACTATGGAAACGTCTGCACTTTAAACATGTAGAAAAATGGTGCAGACACAAACCGAAGAAAGTATTGGAAAATTAAAGGCACACAATCCTCTGGGAGCTGGAAGTATAAACTGACAAACTCATCCAAGCAAAGAGAATAGATGTGATAATAGTCAACAAAAAGGAAAGAAAAAAAAAAACGGTAACTCGTAAATTTCGCCGTCTCAGCAGCTCACAGGGTGAATATCATGAAGGCAGAAAAACAATGTAAATGTAGAAGTTGTCAGAGAACAGAAGGGAATATGAAACATGAAGAAAGTGAATATAATACCAAGAAGAAGCACTACAAGCAGTCATCCTTAAAAAGTGGAAACAAAAAAAAGAAATCTGAATCAAAAGGGAAGATTGACACCATACAATACACGCAAATGATAAAGAACAGCCGAAATAGTAAAGAAAATCTTCGAATGCGGAAACAAATCTACATAACTGACGAACGCCTATCAGTCACAGGTAAACTGAAATAGAATCAATATAGCAAGCAAATTAAACGAGCCCAAGGTAACTGAAATGACCAGAAATCCTATTAATTGACACCCCCTCCAAATAAAAAAAAAAAAAAAACATGTGGTAGCATTAGTCTTTGTTTGCACCACGCCAAATGGGCATGAAGGGTCGAGGAGGATGGAAAGATTAAGGAGGGAGAGCACCACTGGAAGGGTGTAGATAATACTGGGACCTTGGGGGAGGCATACTGCCACTCAAATTCCAGAGAATACCAACGGTTGTTCCCATCGAAATGCCCAACTTCTGCAACGATAACTAAAAATGATTTACGACGGTTATCAAATAGGGCGACTTGTCACTTAGACTCCAGGGAAAGCCACTTGTTATTGTCAGTGAGAAATCACTTATCAGTAGAAAGTATAAATAAATATAATTCAAGCTAACCATGCACCTGGTAAGCTCTTCGACGCCCTGAAAGCTATATAAAAACAGACATGGCTGGGTTGGAAAATTAGTCTCCACTGGGAACTGTGCAAACGTCTGCATTTTGACCATGCGGACAAATGATACAAGAACAAACGAGAGACACTATTGACAAATTAGCGGCAAAAAATCATTAGACATGAGACAAACAGACAAATTGATACAAGAAAGAAGTCGAACTTGATAAGAACAACGAAAAAAAATTGCCAAATAGTTCGCCGTCACAGCAGTTCACAGAAAGTAAGATCAAGAAGACGGAAAAATTAAACATGCCACTTGCTTGAGAGGTGAAAGTGGGTACTCAGTAAAATTGGGACAAGTAAAAATGGCACGGTAAAATGGCACAATAACCAAATAGAAAAAATAACACAAAGGAAGAACAATTCGGTAACGGAAAATGGTGCAACACAACTAGCTCCCCACCCTCCGCATATTTTAAAATAAGTATTTACTCACTTGGTAAAACTGCAGACTAATTAACAGTCGAGAAATTGTAAAAAAATAACAAAAACAAAAGACTTATACAAAACGTATTAGAATGTAATTATCTACCGACCTGTATACCTTTAACGTGCTGAAACTGCCTTTACATTTTTTTAAAAACTATTATTTCGTTTAAAGCGGAGAAAGAAAACAAATGTCTGCTTGTCGCTTAATTCCAATAAAAAAAAAATGACATCTTACTACCAACCTATAAGTCCGAGTTCCAAGTCCCCCACGAACTTAGGGTTAGTGGTAGTCATAATATTTTTACAATTTTTCAGGAATGAAGCGACAACCGACCATTAATTTCCCGTGTCTTTAGTAAAGACAGCTTAAAAAAATGAAAAAAAATGTTAAAATTAAACAGGTCGGTTGAGAATTAAATTCTGCGTTTTGTATAAGGCATTTGTTTACGAATTCTCGACTGTTAACTATTCTGCCCTTTCACCATTTACTCTGTTGTTTCTATTTACTTGCCTCCCCACGAGTGCAGAGTTAGACACAAGGTCAAGACAACAATTAAAAAAATGCCTCAGTTTAGAGGGATTTCTTTTTCACTGAAAAGATAAAGTATAGTATCAGAACAGATACATTTTAAGGTAAACGTGCAGATTCGCGTCGGAAACAGATTGCGATAAAAGAATTGTGTACAGGCGATACTTTTTTTTAAAGATTATGGCATGATGAATTTTTTGGAGTTAAAATCTATTTAGTATTACGCATGAAATCTGATTTTTGTTGTTGTTGTTGCTAATATGCCAGCATATTTACTCATTTAAAATGACGGATTTCCAAGATGGCGACATGACTGAACGGAAGTAGAAGCGGAATGATGTGTACGTTTATTTACTAACTTATAAAAAATAATTTAAGTATTTATAAAAATATGTTACAAAACATAATTCTTGTTATCTCAACACAAGTCCTAAACAACAACAACAACAACAACAAAAAAGCAATGAAAACATTTTAAAGTCTTAATTTTAAAAATAAATTATTTTTATAATTCACTAAAGACTTTATTCGTTTAATTACACAATTCCCGTTCAGGTTTTTGTATCTCTCATAACGCCATGATCTCGTTTTTTTTTGTATCGCTCATAACGCCATGATCTTTTTTTTGTATCGCTCATAACGCCATGATCTCGTTTTTTTTGTATCGCTCATAACGCCATGATCTTTTTTTTTGTATCGCTCATAACGCCATGATCTTTTTTTTTGTATCGCTCATAACGCCATGATCTCGTTTTTTTTGTATCGCTCATAACGCCATGATCTTTTTTTTGTATCGCTCATAACGCCATGATCTCGTTTTTTTTGTATCGCTCATAACGCCATGATCTTTTTTTTTGTATCGCTCATAACGCCATGATCTTTTTTTTTGTATCGCTCATAACGCCATGATCTTTTTTTTTGTATCGCTCATAACGCCATGATCTTTTTTTTGTATCGCTCATAACGCCATGATCTTTTTTTTTTGTATCGCTCATAACGCCATGATCTTTTTTTTTGTATCGCTCATAACGCCATGATCTTTTTTTTGTATCGCTCATAACGCCATGATCTTTTTTTTTGTATCGCTCATAACGCCATGATCATTTTTTTTTGTATCGCTCATAACGCCATGATCTTTTTTTTTGTATCGCTCATAACGCCATGATCTTTTTTTTTGTATCGCTCATAACGCCATGATCTTTTTTTGTATCGCTCATAACGCCATGATCTTTTTTTTGTATCGCTCATGGCGCAAAGTGTGAAAATGTTTTTCCCCTATTACTAAATTGATTTTAACTCCAAAACGGTTATCATGTCATAATCTTTAAAAAAATATCGCCTATACACAATTTTTAATCGCCTTTTCGAGGAATCTCTTCCCGATACGAATGTCAACGTTTACCCATTTTAACGTTAATTGTTTTTTGAATAAATAAATAAACCGAAAAGAAAAAAAAAGTAAAATCGGCAAATATTTTAATCACTAACAGGCTTTTTTCATTTTAGAAATATTCAGAGAAGATGAAAAATAACAAATCCTTGACTGATTGGTGGCTGGCAGTGGCGGACATAAATTTAACGTCTAGTTTAACGTAAAATGATCCTCAATTTCCAGGTCTTTGTAACTCTTTAGGACTGTTAACCATTTTTTTTTCTGCGATGGGAGATAAATTCTGTGCCTTTTATTTTTTAAAGGCAATTTTGTGTGATTTTACGATTTTGTCAGTCGGACTTAGATAAAAAAAATCAGTTAACTCCCCATAAAAGTAGAATGGCCCGTTAAATTTATATTCGAAACTAATCCCCCACTTTAACTTCTAAAATAGTAGACTCATTTTTGGGGGAGTAGGGAGTAGCTGAGGGTCCTAATTCTAAATATAAATTTCTTTTTAATATGACAAACTTCTTAATGGTTTCCATTGTATCTAAGTCTTTAATAAACTTGTGAGATTTGTATCGATGTCTTTCCCTCGTGCCGTTTTTTCCTATTCATCCACTTTTGCCATTTTTACCGGTGTTATCTTTCCCTAAATCCGTGAAAGGGATATTCTGATAATTGTAGGAACATTAAAAACAATTCAGAAATAAAAATGGAAAAAAAGACTAGGAGAAATTCGAATATAAGATTTGATTGCCACCATAGAAAGCAAGGAACCGATTTAAATAGCTGAAATATAAAGAAAAATCCTCGAGTGCGGAAGCCAACTTGCATAACCATGTAACCTACCTACTTTTGATCGAAGTTAGAATAAAATACATTATAATAGAATAACGCTGCTTAAACAAAACATTTATGGAACATTGCACGAAACCGAGGTAACTGCAACTGTCAAAGTAGAGATGTAAAAAGAATCACATAATATGGCCCACAAGAAACAATTGATAGCATCTGCATCGATTGGTACCACGCAAAATGGCCGTGAAGAGTCAAGGAGAATGGAAAGGCCGAAGATAAGAGCATCATCTCGATATTCACTGGCAGAGCAGATTAATAGTATATGTAGAGGCTTATTGCCACTAAAATTTCAGAAAAACCTAACGGCCGTTATTAGCGGGAGACTAATTTTAAACAGCTGTTGCGAGAACGAAAAGTGAATTGCAACAGGTATCAAAAGAAGCAGAAAGTATTGGAAATCTAGGGAGATTCTATTGCCACTTAGATTCTAGGGAATATCACATGTTGCCAGCAATAGATCACCGATAAAGAGTCGTGTGATAACCGCTAGTTAATAAAAAAAGAACATGCAGACATGGCGACTGAATAAAACAACACGACTAGAACCAAGTATGTAAAAGCCATCAGGGCGAAGACCGCTGACAATAGCAAACGTAGACAATGGAACACTAAAGACGACATAAGTGAGTGTAGCTAGCCCCTAAAGATAATAAGATCAGATATGACTGGGTAGGAGAGTAAGTCCGCTGGGAACTGTTCAACTGACTGCACTTTGAACCTACAAACAAATAGTAGAGGCACACAACGGTGCAATTCGTGCAGAACGGAAGACATGACATTTAAATTAGATAAAGCGCGTAGTTAATGAACAAAAAGCAAAAAGCAAAGGCGTTTCGTTACACTTAAAAACAATAACTCATATTTTATCGAATTCAAAAGCAAAAACTACACAAATGTATCCGTGGATTAGGTGCGGCCAAAATCTCACGTATTTTTTAACTTATGAAGTTTTCTGAATTGTTAATTCATAAGTGTAAATCAATCTGTAATGTGTTATTTTTAGTGTAAAACGATCAAAAGACTGAGTGAAAAGCAATAATTGTTCCACATGAAAATACATTTATTGTATGTTTCTAAGTAATGATTGCAATGATTTTATTAAACGCTATCAATTAGTTGCGTGCGACCATCAGGACAATACAGATTGACCCTCAAAGGCTCCCGAGTTTACGTGCCTCACACACCAAGCAGTTATTAGAAAGTATACAGAAAGGATTTATCCGCCAGTCGATCCTCAAGATTGAAAGTTAATCTATTGATACTATAACGAAGAGGATCTTTTTTGTAAACGTAAGAAATACATTAGGGCACATCTTAACCACTAAATAATACAAATAAACAATAAATAAATTTGATGCCGAGAGCGCGATTTGAACTCGCAACCTTGTGATGTTTTTCGTCTATCGCTCTACCAACTGTGCTAAACTCCTCCAATCATGAAATGTTCTGATTCAGACACTTATCCACAACGATTGATCTTAAAACGAAGCTATGTACTGAAGAAATGTTATTTTTTAAATTTATAATTATTAAAAGAATAAAAAATAAATAAACAACGAAAATTTTATTTATTTATTTTTTTACTTCTCAGTTTTTAACGTTGCTATTAATTAAGACATTTAAAAATAAATTCCAATTAGAAGTAAATAAGATTTAAAAAATAAATTATACCTTTTGTAAGATCTAGTTGTGCCGTGACTAGATTTAGAAAGTGTACATATCCATTCTTTATTTCTTTATTTGTAAGAAACGAGCTGTTTGAGGGGTTCTCTTTTAAATGTTATATATTTTAGTTCTAACCATTTGTATTAGTTGATAGCTTAGAAAAGAATGACCATTTGATTAAAAGGGAGCTGGACTTATTAAAACATCTGTCGTTCTGAATATTTACTCCGAAACAAAAAAATCCTCATAGTGTTTTAATGTTTTAGTTTCTTAATTTGTTCTTTTAGCACGCTTAATAAGTAGAGTTGTTTTTTTAAAATTATTATTTAAAATATTCAGATGTATTTTATGTATTGTATTACCCATCTTTATTTTAAAATGCAAATTGAGGGATCAATTTTGCATATACAGTGTAACCCGGATATAAGAGAATTTTTCTCTGGCGCTGTCCTCCCCGATATAAGAGAGTTCATTTTGAGTGACAGTGGGATGTCGTAAATCAGAGACCCTCTACCTTCTGATTTTGATTTGTGTGTCTAAGGGTAGCGCCGCCCGTTTTTCTGCCGACTTTGCTTGTCGTTGCATTTATCTGGACAGCACTTTCACTTTACTGTTCTGTTGAGTCAGAAGTTTGTTTGTTAATTTTGCCAGTGAAAACCGTTTGCTTGCGATCATTGCGATTAGTGATGTCGGCGTCTCAACGAAAAACTGAGCATTTCTGAACAGTTGGAGCTCATCGACGATGTCAAAATGAAGAAACTCAAACTGGCCACTGCGGCCAAAAAGTACGGAATCGGTTATTGAACAGCAGCAAAAATTCTCAAAAAAGAAGACGATCTCAAATCTTGCATGCAAATGAACGGAAACCAATCCGTGCACAAGGACGTTAACGAAGCACTTACACAATGGTTTACGCAAGCATGTGCTCATGGAGCTACCGTCACCGATCACGTTTAAATCTTGAAGTTGATTTTGAACCGAGCAATGACTGGATCATGCACTGGAAGCAGGCCAATAACGTTTCGTTTAAAAAATTTCACGGCGAATCAACGTCAGCAGATCACGTTTCTGCCAACAAATATGTGACAAACGTTTTGCCGCAACTTTTCCGTGGATATGATCGAACAGATATTTGGAACTGTGATGAAACTGGACTTTTCTACAAAGCCATGCTGTCTGGATCTTTGCAATTTGCCGGCGACGAACATTCAAATGGGACAAAAGTTCGCAAAGACAGACTCACAAACATGGACGGCAGTGAAAAGCAAGCTGTAGTTGTTGGTAAGTGTAATGTACATACACTCAGACACCGGATGTATGTTCACAAGGGACATCAGCCACACAAACACCGGGCACTTCCGACTGGGCTGACTCAGCGTGTTACCACGTTTGTAAATAACGGTAGTCACAATAAAATGTTGAATTAACACCTTCACTTGTTTTCATTGAGAGAAACATGACATGGCGACGAGAATTGAGCTACGCTTAAGCACGGTAAGCTTTGACATGTAAAATTTAATTCCAAATTCCATTGCTTATCGTTTAAACTCCGGGACTTACTCCACGCACACACATTTGTTAAGATGACGTCATTTGGTCGTATTGACATTGAGACTGGAGTTTTATTTCGAGCCCAAGAAAAAAAATAAGCGGTTTTACTTTCTGTTGTTGGGGCAGACACATTCTCCCTACTTAAAGACCTCGTCACACCACATAGTTTGAAAGATAAAAGCTATTAGGAAATATCGGAGACACTCAGAGAGCACTGCAACCCGACACCTTCGGTTATAGTTGAAAGATTCAACTTCTACATGTGCCGCCAACAACCAGATCAATCAATTTCGGATTTTATCGCATATTTAAAAAAATAACAAAATTCTGCGAATTCGGAGAAACGCTGGAAAACATGTTGAGAGACTTGATAGTTGTTGGCGTGGCAGATGACCGTATTCGCAGGCGTTTACTATCGGAAACAAAACTGACATTTCTTAACGCCCGTGATATAGCTCTCGCTATGGAAAGCGCAAACAAAAACGTTAGTGACATAGCAGCCTGTACAACGCACAGTCCATCACAAGGGAAGGTTAACCAAGTCGAACAGCCCACTCGGTCCTGGAGACCAAAACCGAAACAAAAATTTTGTTTCAGGTGTAATGGCAAACACTCCTCCGACTCCTGCCGGTTCAAAGAAGCAGTTTGTAATTTTTGCCACAAAACCGGTCACATCTCACCAGCTTGCTTGATCCGGAAGAACATGGAGAGAACTGGAAACAAAAAAAAAAACACAACATCAGCAGTGGCGAAACAGAAAGTGAATCTGCCTCAATACACAAGCTGTTTAATATAAAAGGAAATAGCAGAATCAACCCCTGATGGTGCTGGTGGGCATTAACGGCTGCAATGTTGAGATGGAGATAGACACTGGAGCTGCTGTTTCCTTGATCAGTCGCACTGCATTTGACAACCTATGGTGCGAATTAGATAAGCCCAAGCTCTGGCCTATGTCAAAAAAATTAGCGACCTACACGGGAGAAAGCATTACACCATGTGGTAGGTGTCAGAAAATTATGATGGTCGACAGTTTCGTCTACCATTCGTGGTTGTTCCTGGTACTGGCCCTATGCTTCTAGGCAGAAACTGGTTACAAGTCGTACAACTAAGCTGGAAACGTATTCATCAGCTAAAATCCGTGAATGCTACACCGGTCATTGAAGATATTATAGAAAAATATCCTTATGTTTTCAAGGATGAACTAGGCACATTAAAGGGTTACATGGCAAAATTGAGTGTTGACCCAAATACAAAGCCCATATTCTGCAAGGCTCGACATGTGCCCTTCGCCTTGCGTGAAAGGGTGGACAAAGAATTGGATCGACTGGAATCTCTGGGCATTATTGAACCCGTACAGTACTCAGAATGGGCTGCTCCTATAGTAGCCGTTGTTAAGACTGATCAATCTATTCGGTTGTGTGGAGATTACAAAATGACAATTAATAAATGCTCCAACCTCGTCCAGTACCCCATCCCCAGAATCGATGACTTGTATGCAAGGTTGGTGCGGGGGCAGAAGTTCACAAAACTAGACCTGAGATCGGCATTCCTACAAGTGCCGTTAGAGGAAAACTCAAAGAAGTACCTCACCATTAACACGCAACGGGGTCTCTACAGGTTTAACTGCCTCAGTTTTGGAGTGAAGTCAGCCCCTTGCATTTACCAGCGCTGTATGCATAATTTGTTCGCAAATGAACCGCATGTTGTCTGCTATCAAGATGATATACTGATAACAGGTTCAACAGACTCTGAACACTTGAACAATCTTGACAGGGTTTTAAAGAAACTCTCAGAGTCCGGCCTGCGTATTCGTCTAGACAAATGCAAATTCATGGCATCGTCTGTCACCTACTTGGGTCACTGGATCGACTCTGAAGGTCTCCATCCCACAGAAGAAAAAATCCGTGCCATCAGGGATGCACCGGCTCCTCGGAATGAAACAGAACTTAAGGCTTTTTGGGGACTCTTCTAGTTCTACGCCAGATATGTTCAAAATGTCTCAGATAAGCTAGGCCCTCTCTATTACCTCCTGCGGAAGGGTGTCTCATGGAGATCGGGGGCCACCCAATCAACAGCTTTTCAGCGAGTCAAGGATTCGTTGCAGAGTGCAAATGTTTTGGTCCATTACGACCCCGAAAAAGAATTAATATTGACTTGTGACGCCAGTCAATACGGTGTTGGAGCCGTTTTGTCACATGTGTTACCTGATGGGTCAGAAAGGCCAGTTGCCTTTGCTTCCAGAACACTCACCTGCAGAGAAAAATTACAGCCAATTGGACAAGGAATGCCTGAGCATCATCGTTGGAGTGAAAAACATTCCATCAGTACCTTTTTGGCCGTGCATTCCGAATTATCACGGATCATAAGCCACTCATCAGCCTCTTCAGTCCGACAAAACCCACACTGGACACCTTACCACCCAGAATCATACGATGGTCACTATTGTTAAGTGCTTATGACTATGTAATTGAGTATAAGCCTGGATCACACATTGTCACTGCTGATGCAATGAGTCGTCTGCCTCTACAGGAGGTTATTGATGTTCCAACGCCCGGTTGTGTTATACATCTCATGGACCGCCTTGACAATTCTATGGTCGACTCAAGCGACATACGCACATACACTCGCAGAGATCCTATTCTTTCGAGGGTTGTCCAAGCAGTGCAATTGGGAAGGAAAGATCTTCCACAGGATCCTCAGTATTTGCCATTCCATGCTCGAAAAAGCGAACTGAGTGTCGAAGGAGGGAGCCTACTGTGGGGGTCGCGTGTGGTAATTCCCCACCGTCTGAGGGAACAAGTTTTGGATGAGCTTCACCAATGCCACCCTGGCATGGTTAAGATGTAGGCCCTTGCCCGTAACTATGTGTGGTGGCCTGGTATAGATGCCAATGTTGAAAAGAGGGTTAACAACTACTACCCATGCCAATACACCAGAGGCTTACCTGCTAAGGCACCACTACACCCTTGGGAGTGGCCAACAGAACCGTGGCAACGTGTCCATGTTGACTATGCAGATTATAACGGCCAAAGCTTGCTGATCATCACAGACGCACATTCAAAATGGATCGACGTGCACAGCTACATCAACCACCACGCTGTTTTGCGACCCATGGTCTACCACCTATTCTGGTTAGCGACAATGGTCCCTGTTTCACCAGTTCAGAGTTTGCAGAGTTCATAAAACGAAATGGTATCAGACACAAATTTGTAAGTCCACATCATCAGGCATCAAATGGCCTAGCTGAACGTTCAGTTGGACTGGTCAAAAATGGATTAAGAAAGATGTCGGGAGGAACTCTGGAAACAAAGATATCACGTTTTTTGCTGACATACCGAACAACACCACATACAACTACGAGAACTACTCCTGCAGAGTTGTTAATGAAGCGAACACTACGTACCAATCTGGACCGTATGAGGCCTGCCATTTCAACCAATGTGTACCAGAGTCAAGAAGAACAGAAATTCCACCATGACAGATCTGCTCAGATGCGTTCATTTGATGAAGATCAAGCAGTCTTTGCACAGAACTTTGGTTCTTGGCCCATGTGGTTGGTTGGTTATGTCGTGGAAAGAGTGTCCCCTTTGTCCTTGATCAGACTGGAAAATGGCCGGGTTGTGCGTCGTCACCAGGATCAAGTCAGATCTCGTCCGTGTATCACGGGACCAGTGTCTAAACCCCAAATTGGAAACAAACCAGAACCAAGGGAGGCAGAACTGAACATGCCTTCAGACGCAACATCCCGGGAGGGAACTGGCCTACATAATTCCTTCGCAGAGGAAAATCATTCTGACTACGAGCAGCCTGCCACAATGTTAACATCACCGGCCCTGCCACGACGAACTAGTCGTACAATGAGACCACTAAATCGTTTCAGTCCTGGCTAAAAACATGAACAAATAAAATAAAGATTTTGGAAGCCTTTTTTTTTTTTTTCCTTTTCAAAAAAAAAAAAAAAAAAAAGAAGAAAATTGGCCACACAGAGGCAGAATAATCCTCGGTAAAAAAAAAGAAAAAAAAAGGGGGGTCATAAGGGCAGTCTACCCAGACCATCCTTCGTCCATTAACAATGGATCTTAGAGGGGGAGATGTAATGTACATACACTCAGACTGGTAAACTACCGGATGTATGTTCACAAGGGACATCAGCCACACAAACACCGGGCACTTCCGACTGGGCTGACTCAGCGTGTTACCACGTTTGTAAATAACGGTAGTCACAATAAAATGTTGAATTAACACCTTCACTTGTTTTCATTGAGAGAAACATGACAGTAAGTCAGCAAAACCCCGCTGCTTTAAAAAATGTCTAAACTCTGCCGTTTTCTTACTTCACTAATCGTAAAGCCTGGATGACTAGTCAGCTGTTTACTGACGTTATGAAAACGCTTGATCGAAAAATGATTGCTCAAAACTGAAAGATTCTGTTTTTTGACAATTCAACTTGTCATAACTTACAAATACAAATCTGTCAAACATCAAATTGTCGCTGATGCCACCAAACAGCACCAGTCTCATTCAACCTTTGGATCAAGGCATCATTCGTCCATTTAAAGCGTATTATAGTCGGGAACTTGTTTGAATGCAAATCGAAGCGATCGATGCTATACCGTCAGTGCCTCTGTCCGAAGTGGCAAAGCAGATCACTGTTTTGAAGGCCATGCACATGATGAAACGAGCACTTTTCATGGTCAAACCGTCAACAATTCAAAATTGTTTTAAAAAGGCCGGCTTTGTCATTGAATCACAGGCTGAAGTGGAAGAAATACTCGACGAAAATGATCAAGTTTCTCCACCATCGGGCATGGAGCAATCAGATTTTGAGGAATTTATCAGCTTCGACAACAGTAGACAATGTTATGGAGAACTGAATAACACGGACATTACACGTGGTATAAAATCGGATAATCAAGATTTTGACAAAGATGATGATGCTGAAAGCGTAAGTTCTGAAGTTTCTGAAAGTGACAAATCAGTGCCAAATTATTTGGCTGTATTGAAACTCTGACAGCCTACTTTGAAGCAAAAAGCAGTAATCCTGATGGCGCATTGAAAATGATTATTGGACTCTATGAAAGTGTTCATGATGTTAACAAAGAGATTTCTGTACAATCAAAAATGACTGCTTTTTTTTAAGAAAAAGAAATTTTTGACTGAATTATTTGTGAAAACTGATTGAAAATGTATTTTTGTCCGTGTTTCTGTGTTTGTTTATATAATTTAGTTTATAGAATTTATCTCCCATCGCAAAAGAAAACTGGTTAACGTAAAACAAGACATTTTATTCAAATACGATCACTTAGATGTTTAGAAATAAAGCAATGTAATTATGTTATGTATTCTCCCGGAAATGACGTCATTGTGATAAAAATATTTTTGTTTTTGTAAGCATCTAAAAATATTTTATTAAAATATATCTGTACGTGTAAAAAAAAGAGTTTATTTATTTCTTCGTTAAATAAATATTTCTTTCATTCAATTTCACGGGGTCACGTGACACTTTCAAAATGTAAACATATTCGATCCGTCAGTAACAAAGCAAAATCAAAAAATCAAATACATTTCATCAAATTGAATTAAAGAAATTTTTTTTTTTTTTTAAACAAAGAAAAAAATGTTTTCTTACACTTACAAGTGATACAAATGTTTTCTCAGTTTTTCACTGTTTCAACTTTGGCCTTTCACGTGTACGATAAAACTTGCTACAACTTACAACTTAATGATTAAAGGGTTAAAATAAAAATGAGTTGAACATATTTCACCGAAATAATTCCGTTTCGATTGTTTATAAAGATGGCGACTACATTTTTCGGCCTTGTTTTAATTTTGGCGTTTCACATGTACGATGCAACTTGCTACAACTTAATGTTTTAATGTTTTTTTTTATTTACTAAAACAGGTCAAAATAAAAATAAGTTGAACATATTTTACTCGAAATAATTCACGTGACTGAAATAGGAATTCAAATAGGTTTCTAAAATTAAGAGCAAAACTTCTTTTTGAAAAATAAATACGTAGTTAAGTATTTTTTGTAAGCAGCTAAAACTATTTTATTAAAATAAACATTTTTTTATTTCTTCGTTAAAAAATAAATATTTCTCATTCAATTTGACGAAATGTATTTGTTTTTGTTTTCTTTATTTTATTTAATATACAAGTTTGCTTATACGTATTGACGTTTAAAGTAATTTCGTTTCGATTGTTTATAAAGATGGCGACTAGATTTTTGGCCTTTCACGTGTACGATGAAACTTGTTACACCTTACTGTTTTTAATGTTTCTTTATTTACTAAAACAGGGTTAAAATAAAAATAAGTTGAACATATTTCTCGTGACTGAACTAGGAATGCAGCGAATATCAGAACGCGTGTACACTGATATTGTAAGATTTCCATATGTATTTATGATATTTAGGTATAATTGGAGCCATACACTTTATGTACTCCCCAATAAAAATGGGCACTTGTGCACTTGGGTAAACAGAAATTATTTGTTTTTAATTTTGATTTTTAAGAGTTACATACAAGACAGCGGCGATGACCCACATTCAAGACAGCGGCAGACAATCCACAGAAAGAGCCAACCACACGCAATTACAATGTTAAAAATAATAACTAAAATTTTAAATTAAAAAAAAATCACATTTTCAATTATAAAAAAAACAAACTATATTTTATTACAATGTTTTGGCAAAACTTACTTTATTGAACAAACTTTATTACAATGTTTTTCTTTCAAAAACTATATTTTATAGAATAAATAAATTTATTAAAATGTTTTAATCTATTCGTCGTTTTCTGCCGCTGTCTTGAATGAGGATTATCGTCGTTATATTGAATGTAATTCTTCAAAATTGCAAACAAATAAATTATGCTGTTTACTCGGTGTGCGGACAAAAGCCAAGTGGATAAAGCCAATCAAAATAATTCAAACCGGACTAAAGCCCACGAACGTAAAAATAAATAAATTTTTAAAAATGAAAAAAAAAATCTTTTTATATTTATTTTTTACAATTATCAATAACTTTGTAATTTATTTTTCTTGACCAATTTTTATTTTATTTCATTTTTAAACATTTTTCCGCTACTTTGTAAATACTGCATTCTTTTAAAGATTACATCATAAAAAAGACACTAACATTAAGTCCGGGTGGTAAAACGAAAAATACATTTAACAATTGAAAGAAAATTTTTTTATTTTAGAATGCAAATCCGGGGATCAGTTTTGCATATAATTTTAACATCAAATGATCTAGCTATGCCCCTCCACACACACACGTTTGTATGTATCTAGCTATGCCCCTCCACACACACACGTTTGTATGTATCTAGCTATGCCCCTCCACACACACGTCTGGACGAGATTTGCAGTGGTAACCATTCCCACTTTTTGTACTTACACTGTTTCATCTTTATTTCAAGCGTTTTGTCGTCTCACTCAGCGAAGTGTGAAAATGTGTTAGTACACATAGCATCAACTGGAGAACTTGGTATGTCTAGTCCTACGGACCGAGTTTCCAGTGGCTCCGTGAAACCGCAGGTATCGATGGACTAATGTAGAGTGTTATTTAAAATAAATATAGATGAGCTTATTCTTCGCTTATATAATTTGTGCATACGCATTTAGTGCTTATTGAATAGTGGATAAAGACATTGCTTTTAAGCACTTACCCGTCTAGCCACACTAAGTAACTGTGAAACATCCTGTCTGGATGACTGCATATGCCTCCCACTGCTTCGTGGGTTGAGCACTCTGGAAGTGACATCACCCACTGCCATTAGCGATAATGCATAGCTCTTCGGAAAAGAATGGAACACTCTTAGTAAATCATATTCCATGTCCTTTAGTAACTTGTACTTACGTCGTGTAGAGACTCCTCCGATTGTTGGGGTTCTATCTCAACTTGAATCACTGTAATGCTACGAAACAATGTGTTTGTGGATGGTTATTAGCAGAGATAAAACTCAATGTAATTCACCCTTTCACAGATCTTTTTGTTTTTGTCCTTTTGAGAGACTATCCAGATTCTTCGCCAGTCAAGCCTCATGGGAGAAGCGGTGTAATTGCTGATAAGTCGACCACGTAACCCACATCACTCATAAGACTAATTACAATTAATAGTGACGCAAACTTAGAATCCCTCGAGGGCCACGTGGTTCAATCGGTAATATTTTTGCGACTCAAACATTCAATGTGCATACAAATTATTAATTTTTAATTGTTGCATTTTCAACAGAAAAAATAATTTCATTTAAATTCATGGGTTTTACTAAAATTTTATTTTACGGGGTTTAAAAATGGTGAAATGTTGGTAAAACGTAATTTACAGATGCATTCGTGTGCTTTTCTTTTTCAGTCGATAAAATGCGTTATGAAATCGTTTTCAGGTATAAAGAAACGTTCTGAATAATAAAGAAAACCGCAATTTATGCCGTTAAATGACAAAATACAGTATCTTTTATGCGGGCCGCAAGTGTGCTTGCAAACGGGCCGCGTGCAGCATATGAGATGCATGTTTAACATGCCAGATCCGAGCTTCTCTCTAGTCAAGCCTGATGGAGGAAGCGCTTTAATCGCCGACAATCCGACCATGCAACACGTAGCACTAATAAGATTAATCGCAACAAATGCTAACGCACTTTAGTCGCCTCCGAAATGAACAACTGCGTTCAATCCGTTCTTAGCTTCGTGTGCTGCCATTTTCTTCACATGTACTTGACACTGCTGCCCACGGAAGGTCAATAAACAGCTGTGACGTACACATCGAGGATCAATTGTAAGAACTACTGGCAGGCCGACATGTCCTTCACTGGCAGAAGAGCATTTGTTTGTTGTTTTTTACCATACACTTCGGATTGGTTCGAACTTACAAGCTAGTCTTACCGAGTTTACTCAACGCGTCGAAGGTTAATTCCTATGAAGGTAAGTCGATTTATTCTACAACTTTTCCTTTAAAGTTTAAAAATCAAAACAAAACACACAAACAAAAATCTATTCTGTGCATTTTTTCTTTTTAACATACACGTCATTTTTCCCAGACTTTTGTCATCGAAGAGAAACAAACACAAACGCTACAACGAGGACTGAACCCGGACTGAAATTTTTACCGGTTGAGATCCAATTATATTACGGAAATAAGATTTATATGAGTTTTTTTGTTGTTGTTTTTCATCGGTCAGTCACGACTAAATTTAAAATGACATTTCTTTGATCTGCCAAGCTTAAGTTTGAAATAGAATTTTCGGTTCCGTCACGTTTCAGTTTTAAAGAGAATGTTTTAGAGTTGATATATACGCATATACATAATATCATACATAATATCATACATAATATCATACATAATATCATATACACACCTAATGATGCTTTTGAATTTGTTACGCTTATATTTGAAATAGAATGTTATTTGATCTGTCAGACTAAAATTTGAAAGATGATTTTCTTTGATTTGTCAAGCGGGCAACACCGTGTGCCCATGCTAGTCGAATATAAATCTCAATCGATTCACCTAAACTGCCATTTCCTTTGTTTGTTTCTTCGTTTTTTTTTTAAACAATTGGCGAAATCGATTAGAACATGATTTAATTTTGTTTAGTATTCAAAATTAAAAAAAGCTCTTTTCAACCAGAACCCCAAAAAGCCATTGCCCCCCCCCCCAAGTAATTTACCAAGTTGTGTGTCGCCCGGGTGATTCTATATAGAATGATTCTATATAGAATTTGATGGAGTTCCTAAGAAAGTCATTACCCGCCAGAATTTAATCTGGTCTCTCGTTAAAGGATATTTTATACCTCGAGTGTTGTTAGAATAATGATATTTACCTTCGGGAAGATGTGACACAAGGTCAAAAGGTGGGGGTGAACAAGAGTCATGCATTTTTGCCCATAAACCCGTCAGAATTCTCAGATAGGTGTGCTTTATGTCATTAATGTTCTGTATAATGTTACGTTTGCGTTTTTTTCATATGTTATCAACTGTAAATAAATGTATATTTGACCTTAATTTCTTCTATTATTCATTATGAGTTATCAACGTTTCTTTACTCTAAAGCCTTTTTTCAATATACTTTAATAACACAAAATACATACTAAAATGTTCCTTAGTTCTGTTACGTTTGAAAAGAAACCTGTTTGAATAATTCTAACTAGTCGGGATTTATAATGAACTGAACAAGTCAGCCATCTCTCTCTCTATGGATTTATCGCTGTTGATTCAATCACGCTAATTTTTCTCATGTCTGCGTGTTCATTTAGCGTGGCCATCTAATTTACATACGTGTCTGTACACACTACATACATGAGTTATGGCAAACTCAGAAGAGAATACTTCAATAGGTTATACTGAATATATATAAGAATACTTCAATAGGTTATACTGAATATATATAAGAATACTTCAATAGGTTATACTGAATATATATAAGAATACTTCAATAGGTTATACTGGATATATAAGAATACTTCAATAGGTTATACTGGATATATATAAGAATACTTCAATAGGTTATACTGGATATATATAAGAATACTTCAATAGGTTATACTGGATATATATAAGAATACTTCAATAGGTTACTAATAGCAACACTGCTACTACTACTACCACTACTAAAACAAGGATGATATCGAGGTGAAGAGGTTTATTTTTAGTTATGAAAGGAGAATGTCTTAAAAACGTTAAAATTGATAAATTTTCGAATGAAATCAAAGTAGTAGTGGTAGTTGTGACTCAACGGGTCACAGGTACATCTAGTTTTTTGTCAACTCTTCGGAATTCTGTCGTTAAAGCGTCGAATTCTTAAATTATGACACATAAAAAAAATAATTGTTCAATTTTTAATCAGCTGTTAATTTTCTACGTAATTTCAAACTCATCCCATGGTTGTAATATTTCTCGAGGATTCCTTCAACGTCCTATAAATGTTTTAGGGTAGTATGTGTTGTAAACGTTGACGACGAAATATTTTTTACAAACTCAAATTTTCACGTAAAAAAATGTAAATTAATGACGCTTCTATAATCACCCTGAAAAGATATAGTCGACGCAGATCACAATGAACGGCAGGAGTGTCTTATTTTGGTTACATTTACAGATTGGTACTTGCAAGAACCGCGTTTTACACTCATCACTTCTTATTCCGAAATGGTCACCCATACAGAGACATGGTAACGATATAGAAGCAGTCGAGGACGAGTCCGAAAAAGACTTTCTTCTCTTGCACAGTCGAAAACAAACCCGGCCAACTTTTACATATACAGACATTTTAACTTCTATGACAATTAATTGATCGGATTTTGAAGAACTACAATAATCAATAAAAAACAAATCTAAATGGATGGGGAAGAATCGTACATGTCTGCTGCTGCCCGTTTTCGGAAAATAATGCGAAATTAATGTAATATAGCACGGAAACATTAAAACCGGTAAATATTAAAATTGCACAGTCGCTCGTCTGAGAGCGGCGCTCGCCGTCCCCCTTGCCTCCATCCACAGCGGCGCCTGTCTCAACTCAATACTCTTGCCAGCATTGGACAACTTCTTAGAAAACAATATCAGAATTGCTGTGACACAGCGGTTGCGTGTGGGAAGCGCGTCGTTTATGTTACCCCCACCGATTCAGCGTCGCCGTTACTCCACACTCAATGCCAGTCAAACGAGGTCTCGACTCGGCAGAATTCGCATCAATTCTCGGGCTAGTCGGCTTACACAAGTGATGTCGCCGACTCGACACTCATTGCTTTTCGAGCGGAAAGCCATCGATAAGGGACGCCACTTTCTGCAACGCTTTGACGATTTGCAGAATCTATCAATCCCGGCAGCGCAGTTCGCCGAAACAAGAAATAACAAGTACATCTTTCTAACCGACCTTTTCAGTTTTCGACAAATCGCAGTAGAAACGTCAGGTGCACTGCATCTCGATAATGTCAGATTCATAAGGGTCATTGGACAGATTATAGCCACTTGCAGAAACGAATCCCAAGAGACTGCTTGTCTGTTCCAGCGGATCTCCCTAGCTATCACCCGAGGCAACGCCACGTTCATTATGACATCGTCCCGAAACGCCTATGTCTTAAAGATGAAAAAACAAAACAAAAAAACAAAAACAAACATTTGTTCATTTGTAAATTGTGCTTCAAAATATTAGTTTTTTTTTATTTGTCCAACATTTGCATAACATTTTAAC
>CAUVYP010000912.1:64696-69696 GCA_963556195.1 Sepiola atlantica
CACTTAACATTTAAAGTGCTGTGGGAGGGGGCATTTTACGTAAAACTTTTATAGAAAACTGAACCATTTGATGTAGTCTGAAAATTTGGTGTTTTATCTATAATCATGTGAAGTTATGTTTATTTTAAATAAACTATTAGAATCAGCAGTGACAGCGAATGTTATTACCTGGGCAAACCTTCAGATCAGCAACCTCTTTTAACCAATCAAAACGCAATAGTAGTAAAAAAAACAAAAAAACGCATGTCTTGCGTGGAAGCCTACGAAAATGTGTTTGTCTTATTAACTGGAATTCGTCCTGCTATGATGAAGAATATCAGAATGTTGCCGAGAACAAAAAGGTACGTCTTACATTTGTGTGAAGTTGGCTTTATATCGATAATAATTAGTCACAAAGGTTATGGGTCCAGATGAACGCTCGATATAATAATAAAGCCACGTATGACATTTCTTTTCGGCAATCTTGAGATTCTCGTGCACGGAAGAAGTTTTGTATCGTTTTATATCTGGAACTTTACGATGGAAACAAAACTTGTTAATCTTGTACGATGGAAACAAAACTTGTTAATCTTGTACGATTGAATGCAAAACTTGTTAAACTTGGGAATGGGACAAATTACGCCATTTGAAAAATACAATGCAAAATGGCATTAATTAGGGACGGATTATGGTACATTGTAAGTGAAAATCGTCCCCGATCGTAGGACAGATGCGATGTTACACACACAGTATTTATTGCGGAAAGATCGATTATACTGTCAGTGGAATCGTCACTTTTGTATTTGATAGGGGATCCCGACGACCATGCAGTGGTGTGGGGGAAATTGGCAGATCAATTTCAAAAGAAAACGTGGGCTAAAAAATAGCATTATGGAGGCGTTTGTATTCCCTTAAATCGAAAGTAGGTAACTGTTCATAAACATATTAAAATGATGACAGAAATCTTTGAAGAGTTGTCGGTCATCGGCGATTCAATTGACGAGGAAGATAGAGTTGCACACCTCTTGGCTAGCCTCCCGGATTCCTATGACATGTTAGTAACAGCACCCGGAGCAGGTCAGGATGCGCTCAAATGGGTGTTAGTGACTGAACGACCGCTGAAAGTCAGAGAAAAGGAAAACACTGCTACTGAATTGAAAGCGATGACATCAAATCTTTAAAAAGGGACTCAAATGTTATCACTGTAGAAAGAATGGACACATTAAACGTGACTGTCGATTGCAAAAGAAAGTTTTAAAAGGAACTACACCAATAAGAAAGCTTTCTTTACTAAGAAAACACAGGGAGAATCTAGTGGTTTTGAAAACGATTACGATGTTGGACTATTTGCACACCATGTGTTATTGTCTAACAACAAAAGGAGCGAATGGATTGTGGATTCTGGAGCAACTTGTCACACGTGTCACGATGTGAAGATGTTTATAGATTTCAGGAAATTGGATTTAGTAGAGAAAATAACTCTTGGTGATGGACACTCAGTTGAAGCATAAGAGATGGGGACAATAGAATTGACCGTGGGTGTGTCAGAAAGGAAACAGCAAAGATGCAGACTGTATGAAACACTTTATGTTCCCAGACTATCCTACAACCTATTGAGTGTGTCTAGAGCGACTGAATCTGGAAAGTCGTTCATATTCACTGAATCAGGATGTCGACTTCTTGATGAAAAAGAGGATAGTAGCTGAAGGTTCAAAAATTGGAAACGTGTTCTATTTGAACTGTAATGAAAAACAAGAAGCAGCATCTACATGTTCAGGTGGTAACACAAAGGAGATTTGGTATCGCCGTTTTGGTCATCTTGGTGTAAGGAATTTGCAGAAACTAGCAAGAGATCAGCTAGTTACTGACCTTGACTATGATGTAACAAAGAACATTAACTTTTGTGAACCTTGTGTGGATGGAAAACATCATCGTTCCTCATTTCCAAAATCAGGTAGAAGGCGAGGCATACAACTACTCGGAATTGTGCATAGCGATGTTTGTGGAAGACTAGAAGCAAAATCGCTTGGGAGAGCCGAATACTTCCTCAAATTTATTGATAAATTAAAACTTGTGTGGATATATGTGCTTAAACACAAAGGAAAAGTTTTCGCTACATTCATGGAGTTGAAAACCATAGTAGAGAAATCCAGTGGACAAAAAATTAAAACCCTACGCACTGGTAATGGCGGGGAACAAACTTCAAAAGGTTACATAAAGAAGTAAAAAAAAAAACAACGCACGTCTCGCGTGGAAGCTTACGCAAATGTGTTTGTCTTATTAACCGAAATTCGTCCTGCTATGAAGAATATCAGAACGTTGCCGAGAAATCTTGTGTGAAGTTGGCTTTATAGCGATAATAATTGTTCACCCACCTCAAGACAGGCGCGAAATGAATCACACGGGTTGGAAACGATGTCTTTGTCTATAGCGGCGTACGCTTCACCATGGCAGTCTTCAGAGAGTGGAAAGTGTTGTGGACGTGTTTGCTGGTCTTGGTATCTTGCTTGCTGGTCTTGGTATCACGTCCAGAAAAAATAGTCAAGCGGGTTGAAGTTGGGTGAAGAGGGCGGCCACAAGTTCAGCGACCAGTGATGAGAAACATTGTTGAACAACCACGCCTGGGTCGTCTTGGCCATGTGTGCAGGAGCGGAGTCCTACTGGAAGACGTAAGGGCATCCGGCGGCGATCTCCCCCATCCAAGGCGTCACCACGCTCCTGAGCACCGCGTAGTTGATCGTTTACTTTTGATCACGTGCCGGATTTTGCTGCAAGAACCTATATAATATAATACATATATAGAGTTCGTGCCTTGTGACCGTCTGAAATTATCGCTTCCCTCCTCTAAGCTCGAAACGACATCATCTGGAGGTTAATATAATTTAATATTTATTTATGAATATTATTATAAAATATATATATAATCTTTTAAAAAAACATGGCTTAAGGAAGGAAAAATTCATTAATTTTATTTGAAACACCTTGTTTTGAGCAACTGATGACGTAATAGCAATTGTATTTTACAATCCTTATTCCAATCTTTTACTTGTCTATATTAATAAATGATATATATATATATATATATATATATATAATATTGTTACGTGTTGCCTATATCAAAACCATTTTT
The DNA here is from genome assembly GCA_963556195.1 of Sepiola atlantica. NCBI lineage: Eukaryota > Metazoa > Mollusca > Cephalopoda > Sepiida > Sepiolidae > Sepiola > Sepiola atlantica. The sequence goes on from CAUVYP010000912.1 coordinate 67,806, forward strand.
TCTAAATCAAGGCTACTTCAAAAGATTCTCAGTAGCCTCACGCAGCTTTTTGCGTGAGACACTCCATCTAGTAGTCTTTTCTTTCTGTACACTGACGCGCCGGTGCTGTCACCGCCATCCGCGCCATCATCATCATTATCGTCGCCGTGTCTGTAATCAAGAAATTCCCATGCACAGAAAGGAAAGGGCAAGATAGATGGAGAGTTTAAATGAATCTTTATTTTGGAGAGAAAATTCTCGTACTACGAATAAAAGTCCCACATTAACATTAAATGGAGACATACCAAAAATGTTCTTACTGAGTTAACTACTTAGTTACAAGGAAGTATAGAGAGTGGGTATACAAGTCGCACTATCGACTTTAAAAAAAAGTATTATATTCCCATCTTTTTTTAATAATTTTTTTTTTATTACACCCTGAATTCGCGTCCGCTCGTCACCGCGTCAAAAAACTGACAGCCGAAAAAACATTTTTCTTTCACACTGTATCGTAACGTCACTGCTTCAAGGAAAACTGAATTTGTCATAACACATTTGTGTAAGCCATTTCATTGAATCCCCAACTAACCCACAGTTCATGCCTGCTTACATTTTAGTCCCGAGTGCGAACTTGTTTTTAAGAGTTTCGTATCACAATAAATTGCTTAACCCCACCAGTACCAGTGATTGCCCATTGGACAATAGATGCACATATTCTGATATTGTGTATGCTTGTACCGTAACTGAACCAAATAATTCTACAATGAATTCCAGAGACCACATAAAAGCAGCCCCTAATCAAACTCCACAACTGAGTACTACAACTAATTTGCACCTAATAATTCGACTATCCGACTTCCGCATCAGCAAGTCAATAATGAGTTCCCAATGGTACACAACGATAACGCTAACAATAATTTACAATCGCTTAACCAACCTAATCCATATCATGAAAATACAGTAAATAGAAAGGGACCCGTAAATAGGAATATAAATGCCTCAGCAACAAGAGCCAATGCTAAGATACACACCTACATTGGCGCCACAGCAAACTTAATTAAATCCCGCATTTCTATACATAATTACTCCTTCAATAACGATGTAAGTAACAACAAAACATCACTGGTCACTTTAGTTAAAAACTTAAGATCCAATAATATTCCACACAATATAAAATATTCCATCCTAAAAAAATCAAACTCTTATAGCCCAGGATCCAGATCTTGTAGTCTATGAAATTCAGAAGCAGCAATGATAGTTACTGCACCTAAACATTTAAATCTGATCAATTCTAGAAATGAATTGGTTTCCAAATGTCGACATGGACGGAAATTCAAGTATGCAATATGGAAACCACCGCCAATTCCACCGTAGCTGATTGAGTGAGTACAGAGACCGGGGGTGTCCAGTTTTGGAGATGTGTTCATTAAATCTACCTTGCCTAAATGGTTTAGACTATGAAGTTGTAAAAGTTTAAATATCTAATATTTCAAACTTTAAATATCTTTAAAACCTTTTAATTGGGAAAAATTAAACTTAATTAGGAAAAATTAAACTTTAAATTAACTTCCTAATCTGATAAAATTAAATCTTAGATTGAACTATTAAGTTATTAAGTTCTAATTACTTTATAACTTGGTAATTTCTAATTTGATGAAAGTAAATCTTAAATTAAACTATTGAATTATTGAATTATAAACACTTTGATAACTTCGTAATTTTTAATTTTCTAGATTGTTTGATAGGATGAGATTTGTGAGATCTGGTTCTCTTGTGGGCTAGGCATTTAAATAGCTATTTGAGTAAGTATATTTGATTAGACGCTCTGACCTAAATATCCCTGCCCTTTTTCCTTTGACATACACTTATTCTCTTGATCCAGACAGATAATATCCGGGTTTGAGTTGAGTTG